>JACEEZ010015821.1:282500-347500 GCA_016584305.1 Chionoecetes opilio
TCACTCTCGCTTCACTTATGTTTCACTCGTTATGTTGGTCTGTGCACACAAGTCACGTGTGTGTCGTTTGGAGACCAAAGCTTCTCTGTCTCAAAAAATTAATGTCTTTTTCCCACGAACCTATGAACGTGACGTCACGTCACGTCACGTCTTAATTCCACCAATAGGGACAACGTAATTCTTGCTCTTCTTTTGGCCTCGTCCAATCAGGAAGGCTTCAATTTTGCTGACTCTTATCTAAACTCTAATCTTTGTTATGACTTGAAGGAAAAGTAATTGTTTTCTGAGCAGCTCAAGGGTTCCCTTTTCTCTCTCTCTCTCTCGCTAATCCATCACTCCTCCTAGCTTATTTCTATCCTTATTCAGACTAAAAGACCTATTACAGGGCTCGGCAGGCTACCGCTTGTCGTCCCGACAAGGCTTCTGGTTTTCACTAATTGCGAACAAATACATGATGAAATATTTTCTATCTTAATTCATATTCACTGACTAAGTACAGTTATCATTCTATCATATTATACCATCTAAGTAATTCATTATGTTACGTTGCTAGATAAAATCCTATTACAGGGTTCGGCTCATGAATCACATGTTTGTGTGCTGGTGAAACTTGATGTGTAGCGGCTTCTGTACATAAAGAACATTTCTAGGAATCTAATAAGTAATGATAAATAGTAGTACAATTAACAGGATGTACCAATTTGACTGCGACTATAGCTATACCTCTATTTCTCCCATGATCAACTAGAAAATTGGTTGTTCCATAATCAGATATCTTTGACTGTTAGTCTATTCTGTTCTACCTGTATTTCGTCCTTGATTTCTGCCAGGGTGTCTCAAAGGTAGATAAGTTTTTCCATTTCCAAGAGGATTCACACAGATTGGTTAACAACAATCAAAATTTCTAGCTTCCTGACTAAGGCTCCGGGCCTCACAGGGTCCCAGGCCGGTGCTAGTCATCCTAACAAAATGCATGTCATCAACCTCAGGTTTTCCGTAAAAGGAGTTACAATCAACACCTAGTTCTACTAACATTTCATTTACATATGCCTCAAATTCATCTTGTAAGAGAATTTCTGTTACGTTACAAGCTAACAGAACTTGGTTGGAGTCCTTTTCACTAAATTCCTTGTAATAGCTTCGCAATTTCTTTCTGTAATCATGGTTCTCATTTGTGTCATTTAACATGTCTACATTACTATTTGGTGTACTTATGTTTGTTTCCTCTATTGAATTCTCAGGTGACCTTTCTACGTCGTTATGTGTTGTGTCTATCTGTTTCTCTCTAGCCATATTTGTTTTCTTAAAGTGATCTGCATGTCTGATTATTACCTCTTCCGAGTCTAGGGATTGAATCTTGTACTTGTTTCCACCTGCACTTTCAATTATTTTATATGGACCTCTAAACTTGGGTGATAGCTTATTACTGTGGGCAATAGGTACATGGAGTTTTGCCATTACTAAATCTCCATTTCGTAACTTTACATGGCGTGCCGTTTTGTGTTGCCGTTTCTGCATTTCCTCTGAGTATTCTTTCATGTGACTTCTTACTCTCTGGTGAATGACTAGAAATTTGTGTAATCTATTTGCCACGTAATCATCCTGATTATACACAGGCTTGGGTTCTGCATTTAATAGTTCATATGGAAGGACTTTATCTTCCCCAAATAATATGTAGTGTGACGTTTCTCCGGTGGCTGAGTTTATCTGGGAATTCAGTGCACATTTGACGTGAGGGATCCACGTATCCCATGCTATGCTGTACGGATCAATTAGACTCCTCAAACAAGTTATTACTTTGCGGTTCAGTCTTTCTACTACTCCATTACTCTGGGGTCTATAGGCTTGTACATTTATTTTCTTGATGTTAAATAGTTTACATAACCCTTCTAGTATCTGATAGTTGAACTCTGTACCGTTGTCTGACACAATTATCTTTGGTGTCGTAAAATTGCAAATTATTTGTTCGAATATTATTGAGGCGACCGTTTCTGCCTTTTTGTTATTCATGGGCTGTATGATGCAATATCGGGAAAAGTAGTCGATGGCGACCAGCAAGTATTTGTATCCAGTTTCTGACAGTGGTAGCTCGAGTGTATCGATATGGACTCTTTCCCATGGTTTCTGGGGTATAGGGTACGTTAGCATTGGTGCTGGGGAACGCGTGTTACCCTTCACTTCGGTGCAAGTCGTGCAGTTATCCACGTGGAAATATATGTCTTTTCTCATGCCGGGCCAGAAGTACTTTAGTTGTGCTTGCTTGTAAGTTTTATCTTTTCTGGGGTGTGCGCTGTGGGCACTGTTATGGAGTATCTTTAATACTTCCGGGACTAGTGTCTGAGGGATTACTAACTGTTTCACCATACCTCGTGTTACATCTTTGCTTGCAATTTCTGCGTTTCTGTATAATAATTCATTGCATATTTCGAAATCATTTATCTGGTATTTAGCGGGTAGTTGTGACGCTTGACTACCTGTCGGGTTTGTTAGGTACGTTACTACTGTGCTCCACATGGCCTCCTTTTCAAGTTCTGTGCTGACTAGGTCTGTATCTAGTGTGATTAATTCTTCAATACTACATATTGAGGTCATTACCTCTGTTTCTGGGCTTATGTTCCTTGAGAGTGCGTCTGCGGCTACGTTTTTCTTTCCTGGTATGTATTCAAAACTGACTTCATAATTCTGTAACGTCGTGAACCATCTGGCGAGTCTGCCTCTAAGGTTTTTGTGCTTGAACAGGTTCTGTATTGCTGTGTGGTCAGTCCACACTCTTATCTTGTACCCTAATAACATGTCTCTGAATTTCTCTAGACAGTATATTACTGCTAAAGTCTCACGTTCTGTGATGCTGTAATTCTTTTCTGCGGTTATACATAGTCTAGATGCATAAGCAATCGGTTGGACCGTACCCTTTCTTTCCTGCATTAATATTCCCCCTAGCCTTATATCTGAGGCGTCGGTGCATAGGATCAATTCCTTCGTGTAATCTGGGAAGATTAGCACTGGTGAACTGGTGAGTTTCGATTTTAGAGCTTCAAATGCTTGCTCTTGAGCTTGTCCCCAAGTAAAAGTCTGATTCTTTTTCAATAGAGTTTAGTGGCTGTGCTATATCGGCGTATCCCTTTATAAAGATTATATAGTAACCTGTTAGACCAAGGAAACTCCTTACTTTCTCAACTGTGGTTGGCACTGGGAAATTTCTCACGGCGTCTATTTTGGACTGTACTGTTCTTAATCCATGTTTATCTATTTGGTGTCCTAGGTAAATAACTTTGTCTTGTAGGAAAGTACATTTCTCTATTTTCACTTTCAATCCGGCTGATGCTAGCCTAGAGAATACCAAGTCTAGTTTCTTAAAATGCTCCTCTGCCGTACTATGAGTAAGTCATCTAGGAATACACTAGCTGTGTTTCCTATTAGTCCTTGCAATACTGTGTTCATCAGTCTCATGTACGTCAATGGACTGTTTGATAATCCAAATGGCATGCGTTTAAACCTGTAGTGTCCAGTCGGTGTGGAGAAGGCTGTCATGTCTTTAGATTCATCTTGCATTTCTATCTGCCAGAAGGCTGACTTTATATATATTGTGCTAAATAGTTTATTTTCTGTTCCTAGACTGCGGAGAATATCAGAGATTACTGGTAGTGGTAGACGATCTGGGATAGTGCGTTTGTTTAACTCCCTGTAGTCTATGACTGGGCGTACTGTGCCGTCGGACTTTGGTACTAGTATGAGAGGAAAGTTCCACTCACTATCACTAGGTTCAATCACATCTTGTGTGAGCATTTCACTGATTAATTGATTTACTGTGGCGAGCTTTGAATGCGGCAATCTATATGCTGGTATATAAATGGGTTGTGTACCTGATTTTAATTTTATTTGGTGTTTCAACACGTCTGTCTTGCCTAAGGCGTCCCCTGGCAAGGTTATCGCGTGCTCGTGCTTCGTTAGCAGTGATAAGAGTTCGTGCTCTAAATCAGGTCGGCTGGTAGGTTTAAGGTGGTTTAGGAGATCTCTCCCTACCTCTACATCTTTCTGGACTGAGCAGATGAATGGGAAAATGGGCATTTTCTGAGTTCTGGTTTTCATTTACTATTTTAATTGGGTGTTCACAGACTTGGAATGACCCTATCTGGGTTCCTGGTTTCAAAGTGTTCTTATTCAGTGTACTCATTACTAAAACTTCTAATTTCCCATTCTCTGATTTATACACAGCGGAATCAAGTTGTGCTCCCCTTACTCTAATGGATTCTGGCATTGCAAATACTTCTGTATCATGCTTTAATCCCTTTAACTCCAGTGTCACCTTGTTAATTGACATGGCATGCAGTAGTGTCGACTCTATCACATGTCCTGAAACAATTCTCATGGCTTCATCTGGGTCTTTAACTTGTTCCTTTGGTGCTGTCTCAGTGTATTGACTATCGTGTGCTACTTTTTCATGCCTGGTATTAAGCTTTTTGCTTGTCTTTGGTGTGACTTCACTACTCATCTGTTTCGGTGCAGTGTGTAAATCAGGGACCTGAAGGTTGAGAGGTAATTTTTCCTTTCTCTTGGGCTTATCAGTAGCCTTTGATCGCTCTGCCACGCTATCTTGTGTGTTAAAAGCATAATTGGTGTTCTTATTTAGCACGCCTATAACGGGTTCTGGATTCAGAAATGGGATGAATTTGTAGGAACAGTGTACACCACGGTCTGGTGGAGATACTGTGATCTCTTGGTCTCGCATTGTTGCAAATCCTATTAACAAATCTCCAGGGAAGAATGGTTTGTCTACCACCATAGCGGTTATATCGAAATCAAAATAAGCTCCTATAGTAACAGTGATCTGAGTTTTTCCTACAGTATGTAATTTTTCACCTGTCACTCCTTGCAGTGTATATGGCACTGGTTCAATAAACCTAACTCCTGGTCTTACTTTGTTTAAGATTTCAAGACTTATTATGTTCACCATGGACCCGGTGTCTAGAAAAATCTGAGTGGGCGTGTGGTAAACTTTGCCTTCGATCAATGGGCCTTCAGTTTGTTTGTTGACCGGTATTATCAGTTTTGTTTCTCTTTCTAAATTTTCTGATTCTTCAGTTTGTCGGTTCTCTTGACTTATTTGAAGAGTAGTGTTCCCTTCCCTGTGTTTACCTACGAAGGGGGTCCTGTACGAAAATTTTGACCTCGAAATTTTTTAGCTCGCCGCGCGCGAGTCTCTGGTTCTGTGTCCTATGTGTTTATGGTAGCTACACCAAGGTTCCTGGTAGCAGTTTCTTTCGGTGTGTCCTGTATATTGACAATTACCGCAAGATGTTGGGTTGTAACAATCCTTCGCGACGTGGCCGGGCCTTCCACACTGATAACATTCTATTTGAGGAGAGCGTGGCCATGAGACGCTTCTAGGTCTATTTTCTGTTGGGCATCCACTACGTGATATGGATCTACTGAACCGTGTTCCAGATTGGAAGCTACTGGCCTGTGGCGGCGGAGTATGGGTTGATCGTACAGGCATCACATACGAGTCGTGCCTAGGATTTGTCTCGGCATATCCTCTTAGCAAGCAATCAATTTCTCCCAAGGACAGTGTTTCCTTCAAATCCTTGTATAGCCTTTCGCTTGTAACATCATCACAATCACTTAAAATTTTCGAGAACATGATTAATTTGGACACTAGTGTTACTGACATGTGGTCTCCGTCGAGTGGCAGTTTCCACGTGGAGGTCTTTAGCATTTTCTCCATACCCTGCCTGTCCCCACAGATCAAGCTTTGCAATATACTCGGTAACGAGTTGGGAGGATGGTCGTTTTAAGGCTACCATTTTAACCATAGCTCGGAGGGGGTCTTGGTCACTCTTCTTTGAGAAGTGCCTTCTGAACATCTGAACGTAAGCGTCGTAATCGTCTAGTTCTTCTAACTGTCTGTAACAGATAACATGCCTAGCTCTGCCATTTTCGGCGTCTACATTTTGTTTAAGCACTTCTATTTTCAATCTTTCTGAAGTAAGTTTTTTATTTGCAATCAGGGTGTCCACTCTAAGTAGGAATTGATTTACCTCAATGGTATTTGAGTCTCCAGAGAACGTAGGTACACCTGCAGCTGAGGTGATAATTTCATGTCTCACTATTTTCCCCTCTTCGTCACCCATAATGGCGTGTGTATGTCTTGAATGTAGCCTACGATATAATCGGGTACCTATTGGACTCTTCCTTAGCTGTATTTTACGAACACGTGAGGTTGGCGACATTTACAGAATATTTAGACTTTATACCTTTTTCTATGCAGCGAAATGGAGAGAGAGAAGCAGAGGTAGTGCCTAATCACGTCCTCTGGGATACTGTGGCTGCGGGTTACACACATATGGGGGGGGGGGGGGAAATTCCTTGAAATTCCTTGAAATTCCTTCTCACCTCACTTCATCCTCAGGATCTTCCTGTTAAGAGGGGAATTAGTTAACAGAAACTATGAAAACACTATACTATGATAATAAAGAAACACTATGATAACACGAAGACTTAAAGTAATCGTCCAGACCATTTCATCATTCCTGATTTAATGCAATCAAAGCATAGCCATTAACGAGTATATCAACAATACGTCGTCACTTTTTGTATCCAGTCAGCCGTTTTTAAATAATCCGCAATCAAAATCTGCAAATTCCCCGAGTTTTCAAAACGCTCTCAAGGTTTGCAGACGCTCAGGCTCAGGCTCGGTGACGTACCATCAGGGAGGCTCATCTTCCCGCGCTGATCAGAGAGACACGTAAACACAAGAGATAAATACAGGGTGTAACACGAGTTTATGCAAATGTTGATACAGGAGATAGACCGAATTATTCTAAGAACAAAATGCTCTATACCCATATGCTTTCTGAAGCTTCCTTTACGTGACATGGAGTGAGAAAGAATTACCGCGGCCGTCATGTAACTCACGGCTAGCGGGAGGCAGGAGGTACGAGATGTGCACTCGCGCGTATGCCCCCCGGTGAAATTATGAATTATCTAATCATAATTTCTACTAGTTATGGACAATTACTGTATCTTATAAGTTTTAACTACACAATCGATATTAATAAACGGCTGTTATTTACCAAATAAGCAGTACATGAGAACAGCAGGGCTGTCATAAGCAATAATGTAAAGGGCTACTTGACATTATGTCGGCGAGGAAGAGGCAAGGTGGGTAGGGATGGGTGCCGTGCGAGGCTACATCAGCTGTGTCCCTCCTTCTCCCGCCCAGGGGCAATGGCAGTGTTTAGTTTGAGAGAGTGAACTCTGCGGACAATGCCGTACTCCTACAGTAACGTGGAGTATGCGGATATGGTGTTTATCTACGGGTTCTGCAATGGAAGTGCAAATGCTGCCGTACAGGAATACAGAAGAAGATACCCTAACAGAAAATCCAGAACCCCATATCCAGAATAATACTCCACATTACCGTAAGCGTACAACACTGTCTACAGCTTATTTCTCTCAAATTGATACTAAATAAGTCATGATTTTAACTCTCTCAAACTAAACACTGTCGCTAATCTGGGCGGGAGAAGGAGGGACACAGCTGATGTAGCCTCGCACGGCACCCATCTTGCCTCTTCCTCGCCGACATAATGCCAAGTAGCCCTTTACATTATTGCTTATGACAGCCCTGCTGTTCTCATGTACTGCTTATTTGGTAAATAACAGCCGTTTATTAATATCGATTGTGTAGTTAAAACTTATAAGATACTGTAATTGTCCATAACTAGTAGAAATTATGATTAAATCATTCATAATTTCACTGGGGGACATACGCGCGAGTGCACATCTCATACCTCCTGCCAAGATAAAGAGACAGATAAAGAAAGATAAAGAGACACCTGTTAATCCACCTCGTACTCGGGCTCAAACATATAGGATCCCATGATAATCTGAGGTTCGTTTTCCTCATAGTATACGCGACCAGCGTCATTTCTTTCGGTGTCAGATTGAGCATCGTACTCTAAATCTGTCACAGCGACAGATTCACTGTCTGACACCGAAGTACAATCGCTCATCATAACATTTGCCGACAGGTGCCAGACAGAGTGTCTGCGGGCGTCCCTGTTCTGACGTCATCAATAACAGTCGTAAGTCTGTTGGAGGGAAGATTTTTTTTTTCGCGCGCTTTTTACAAAAGTCGTGTTTTTACGGAAATAAGGCCTGGAAATCAATTATTTTTGGTGGATTAGGTGTTTTGAATGTACATTCAACATAATTCGGCAAAAAAAAAATGGGTCTGGACGACTACTTTAAAAGGAAGCTATTATACTTCACAGAAGTGTGTAGGGTTGATTGGAGTCCTGTGTCTCTTCGTCTGCGCGGCTGGCGTCTCCCGGCTGGGGGGTATGTTTGTTGTCGAGAGGCGGTGATGTCTAAGTCGACGATATTCTGCCTGGTGTGCAGTCGTGAAGTAATCACAGTCTCGAGAGTTGATTTGTCTTCTTCAGGAATTAGGTGGATGACGTTAGGGCGTCGTGATGAGGGGACAGCAGCGGCGGCAGCAGGGGAGGGTAGAGATACTGTGTCCTCCGGGCAGGGATGGCGTCTGGCTGGTCGCGGAAGGATATAAGCTTAGGCGGCTTGTGGCGAGCTGGGGCCAGATGCTGAGAGTGAGCTAGGGCGCCCTATCCACTAGGGCGCCTGTGGTAAGGCGAAACGCCCTCCCACCGCAATGCTCAGTCGAGATTGCTGCCTTAGTGGCACCGCTAAAGGCGCTGAAAACTAAGGCATGGTCAGACCCTGACTTAGTGAGCTGCTGTGGGCCTTTGACAGACATTCATCTTCTGTTTATAAAGCAAATACAGCCTTGTTTCAGTTCCTACAACGTAACAATTGGTGTTTACATATTAATAGTGTTGCAAGGTGTGTATGAATTGATCGTGCAAGACTAATGCGGCATTATAGGGTGTTATATGCTGATGATAAGAAATGTTGTGTTGTGTGTTGGTTAGGGGCGGGCGGCGGGCGGCGGGCGGCGGGCGGCAGGTGCTCCGCCCGCACTAAAATATTGTACTATTATACGGTATTATCATACTACCAGATGATATTTAGGACAGCTGAACCTACCATCATCTTCACGAGACATTAGTGCATATCATGAATGTATAAAAATTGCAGTAAACTATACCTATAATAAGATAACGAGAGCAAAATGAAATCGTGTATAAACTTTTTTTTCACCTTTTTTTATTCATCTTCTCCTTATTCCTGGAATGTTGCTTGCATTAAATTTTCACTCACTGTCCCGGAATCGGCACACCCTAACGATTATCATGGTGTATGGCACGTCCCAATGCAAAAATATATAAGTGGTCAAAACCTGCGTTGAACGTCAAACTTGTGATGAAACAGCTTTTGGCGGGGGAGAGCGGTGTGTCCTTGCCATAAGTGCTTGGTGAGGGAGGGAGGGACAACATTCCTTGCTTCAGCAGAGACGTGTTCAAGCCTTGTGATTGGTCGAAGCTGCCTAAGCAGCGCTCAGATAGGCAACGTGATTGGCTAGTAGGATTCTCGGACCACGCCCACGCCATAGGCTTTGGAGGTGTAAGGCAGTGCAAAAGCGCCTGAACTTTCGACTGTACATGGGCTTTAGTCGGTGCCTTAGCCGGGCCGTTACAAAAGCGCCTGAAGACGGGTAAGGCGCTCTTTTCGCCTTACCTCTATGGCACTTCTCAGCATCTCCCCCCTGGGCGGTACTGCGGCTGAGTCACCAACGTAGGGTCTTCTTTTCTTTCTTGTTTATTTTCCTTTCTTCCTTCTCTTCTTTCTTCTTTCTTCTTTTCCTGTGTTCCTTCTGTTTCCTTCTTTCTTCTTTTCTTGTGTTCCTTCTGTTTCTTTCTTCTTAGTGCGTTTCTTCTAAGACGTGAGTGAAACAATTGACAAGCGAGGAGGCGAGAGTGAAACGACTGACGGGAGACGGTGAGAGCGAGTGACGGTGTGTATGTCCAAGCCTGGGATGGTTAGGCCTATTTGGCTTCGGTAGTGGCTGCTGGCTTCGGTAGGTAGTGGCTGGCTGGCTGGTGGCGACGGCTTTCTTTCTTCTTCTGTTGTGTTTCCTTCTGTTTCTTCTTTCTTCGGAGTTTTTGCGTGAGTTTGATTCCTTCTTGCTACCACCACTGTGATGTGCGGTTTGCTTCAGTGGTAGGCAAGCACATCGATCACGGAGTGGCAGGAATAAACAGTCGTATTACCTTTTCTGGATTTATTGAGGATACAATAATATCTTTCATACACTTGTAGTGTTCAGTAGATGTCGGCCTCTCACTTTCACTCTCGCTTCACTTATGTTTCACTCGTTCTGTTGGTCTGTGCACACAAGTCACGTGTGTGTCGTTTGGAGACCAAAGCTTCTCTGTCTCAAAAAGTTAATGTCTTTTTCCCACGAACCTATGAACGTGACGTCACGTCACGTCACGTCTTAACTCCACCAATAGGGACAACGTAATTCTTGCTCTTCTTTTGGCCTCGTCCAATCAGGAAGGCTTCAATTTTGCTGACTCTTATCTAAACTCTAATCTTTGTTATGACTTGAAGGAAAAGTAATGATAAATATATATATATATATATATATATATATATATATATATATATATAATATATATATATATATATATATATATATATATATATATATATATATATATATATATATATAAATATATATATATATATATAATATATATATATTTATATAGTGTGTGTGTGTGTGTGTGTGTGTGTGTGTGTGTGTGTGTGTGTGTGTGTTTGTGTGTGTGTGTGTGTGTGTGTGGTGTGTGTATGTGTGTGTGTGGGGGGGGGGGGGGCTATAGCGTCTGTAGGCAGCGACCTCTAGGGCTCGGATGGTAGGCCCTGGAGGTTCACTCGAGAACTGTGATGGTTGGTCCTCGCCCGTGGTGGCGCAGGCAGGATTTTTATAGTGACGCTTGTGATTAGTGGCTCATGCCGCCCTCTCTCCAAGGGCGTAGCCAGGAAAAATAATTGGGGGGGGCCACCTCCCAATGTGGTTGAGGGGTGGGTGCCTTAATCAGCTGGGGGTCTGGGAGGCGCTGTAAGCCCCCCAGAGAATATTTTTGAAGATATGACTTAATTAGAGAGAACTGCAACTCGAGAAATGCCAGTGGTCGCTGGCAGTTTTAACTCAAAGGTTGGTCTACTGTGTTTTGGCTCCGCGACTAATATTTTTCATAAATTAATTTCGCGATAAACATTGATGCACCGCATCTGAATACCAAAAAATATAGTTCTTCTGTTGTTCTACTAATTATATGGATGACATGCATTACGATGGAACGTTCTATAATAGCAATTTAATGCAAATTACTCGCCTCGAGTAGCAAAGCTTAATATATTTTTTACATGTATATTGTGGCATGTAAAATTTGGGTGATGTTCACACTGTTTTCTAAGACAGTACTGCTGCTTCTGGCAAACGCTTGTCAAAATACAATAAGCAATGCCTTGGAAAAACGAAGAATAAAGAATGCCGAAATCGGCTTGTTGCTGCGACAATGTAGGTTATAATTGTGGAGGCGACGTGCCGCGGCGGGGAGTGGTGGGCGGGGAGATTGTGGCGGGGAGATTGAATCAAAACATTGCCACTTCACGAGTCGACTCATTGCACTTATAGGCTTTCTATCTGATTGATACACAATAATAACAGGAAAATATGACTGCCTAGGTATAGATAACTTCTAAACATACGTTATTGACTATATAATATCATAGAGTAACATTTACCTCGTCTCCTCAACTATAACCTACTTGGTTATTTGGTTAAATACATGTTTTACAGACTCAGGCTTCTATACAATATACATATAGAAGAAAATCGTTCTTAAAATTATACTTTTGTGTTTTAAGTGCAGTGAAATAAGCCCATATTTTTCTTTCAGGTTGACCAACTTTTCACCAAATTGTGAGTTAAAACTGCCAGCGACCACTGGCATTTCGGAGTTGCAGTTCTCTCTAATTGGGGGCATATTGAGCCCTATGGGGGGTCATTTATTGGTTCTTTGCATGATATTCAATATAGTAAAATTGATGAAATTATACCATACACTCCTAAAGTAGATGTGTTGAATTGGGGGGGGCCCATGGCCCCATTGGCCCCCCCTCTGGCTACGCCCTTGCCTCTCCCCCCCCCCCATGTCCTCCGATGAACTCGCAATCGAAAGTATAGTTAATTTATGGGCAGCATGTGGGTGTTCTTACGACGGTGCAGAAAGATTTGAAGTGGATTTTGGTTCTCATCGGTGATTGAATTCGGGTCACCGAGAACGCCACTTGGAGACCTCAACCACTCTCCTATCGCCTCCCCAACTTCTACTACTACTACTACCACCACTACTGATTATAATGATAGTAATATTAATTATGATTTTAACAATAGTAGTATTATCATCATTGTTATTTTTAAATAATGATAATGGCATAATACACAAAATAGTAATGGCATTGAAAATATATATAACAACAACAACAAGCACAACAACTAGAACAGCAACAACCAAAACGAAGATGTCGCAGCAAATCCAGTGAAAAAGGCGACAAGCTCAGCAGATTATTGCGGCATCTGAAGGAGTTTAATACTCATTGTTATCTAAGAAGTTTGGCTTTATGTTGTCGATTATTTATTGAAAAAATCTCGAGGAATTTTTTTTTTTATTATGTCCGTATACATTTAAGCCGCCTTCGCCTTATTGGCACCGCCTAAGGCACTGAAACTAAGGCATGGTCCGACCCTGCCTTAGTGAGCTGCTGCTTGCCTTTGACAGACATTCATCTTCTGTTTAAAAGGCACATACAGCCTTGTTACAGTTGCTACAACGTAACAATTGGTGTTTACGTAATAATAGAGTTGCAAGCTGTGTATGAATCGATCGTGGAAGACTAAATATGGCACTAGGGTGTTAAATGTTGGCGATAGCAATGTTGTGTGTTATGAGTTGCAGGCTGGTCCTGTCGGCGGAGCGACTGCATGGATGTGCTGAGAAAATGTCAAAGAGGGTGCTCCGCCCGCACTACAATTGTTGTACTATTACATGGTATTATCAAACTACTAGATGATATTTAGGACAACTGAACATACCATCATCTTCACGAGACATTAATGCATATCATGAATGTATAAAAATTACAGTAAACTATACCTAGAATAAGATAATGAGAGCAAAATTAAATCGTTAATAATTTTTTTTTTTCTTGCACCTTTTTTTATTCAACTCCTCCTTATTCCTGTAATTTTGCTTGCATTAAATGTTCATTCACACTCTCGGAATCAGCACACCTTTCCGATTATGATGGTATATGACACGTCCCAATGCAAAAATATGTAGGTGGTCAGAAACTGCGATGAACGTCAAACTTGTGAGAGAACCGCTTTTCGCCAGGGGCGAGCGTTGCATCCTCGCCTTAGTGCTTGGTGTGTGGGAGGGAGGCACAAAAATTCCTGTTTCAGCGGAGAAGTGTTCAAGCCTTGTGATTGGTCGAAGTTGCCTAAGCGGCGCTCAGACAGGCAACGTGATTGGCTAGTAGGATTATCGGACCACGCCCAACACCTAAGGCGTTGAAGGTGTAATGCAAGGCAAAGGCGCCTGAAATATCGTTTCTACATAGGCCATAGCCAGTGCCTTAGCCAGGCAGTTACAAAAGCGCCTGAAGACGGGTAAGGCGCTCAGTTCGCCTTACCTCTATGGCACTTCTCAGCATCTCCCCCCAGGGTAGTTTGGTAGCGGGATGCCAGAGCAGGGTCAGGTCACGTGGTAATTCAATCACGCCCATAATGGGCGCGCCTGGTGAGCGAATGGTTACCTCCTTTGAAGTTGTGGTGATGATGATTCAGGAGATTAGACAGTACACATTTGTTGAGTGTATGTATAGTTGTACACGTTAAGTTAATGTACACGTGGATTGTAACAGACTCTCGGGAAGAAGCGTCCACCCCCAGCGGGTGAGGGTGAGGGAGTGAGAGCGGGTCAGAGGGCTCAGGGCAGCGGGCTGACCTGGCTGCCTCTAGACAAAAGCATCACGCCGTGCGAACAGTCGGCGGTTGCCAGAATATCAACAGAATTACCAAACACCACCATTACAGTG
Organism: Chionoecetes opilio; assembly: GCA_016584305.1. Taxonomy (NCBI): domain Eukaryota; kingdom Metazoa; phylum Arthropoda; class Malacostraca; order Decapoda; family Majidae; genus Chionoecetes; species Chionoecetes opilio. Next base: position 296,592 of record JACEEZ010015821.1, read on the forward strand.
GTTAAGTTGCTAGTCATTGCCTCCCATGCCTTTGTGTTGTTGCCTTTAACATCACGTGGCTGCCAATACGTAGCCGCTTTGGTGATTGAAAAAAAAAGGATTAAGGAAAAATAAGTAACCGAGATTTTAGTTTGGTTTGATTATTCTGCTACCTTACTTTCGATGCTTTCGTTTCCACATTACTTTCATACATTCATCCGTTAACCCCTTGAGACCCATAACGTAATTTCCATTGTAATTCAGCTACCATTAGACGATTTTTTGTGCATATAAGCAATATTTTTGATATATATGACCTGTTAAGTATCCTTGTCCACTAACTAATTTGGTATATTCAGTCACTTTTCGTAATTTTATGGCTAACAACAGACAATTTTCTATAGCAAAAGAAAGATCTGGGCGTGAAAAAAGGTAGGTTTCACAATTATTTATAACCAATGTGTGCCCCTCATGTTTCCTCTAAACACATACCGCCATACTCACGCTGCTCACCCCCCCCCCCCCCCTCGTGTCCTAAACTGTCATCGTAATCTCATAGATTTAATTCATTTAATTTCTTCCTCCTCCTTCCTCCATGGCCTTGTCTTTGTGAAGGGCATGGTGCTTCTTTCCTTCTGTTTCCTGCCAGTATGTTTGCCAGAGGGAAAGGTGGGTGGGGGGGAATCATTTGGAATCCTGGAAATACACTGTCCTTCCTGGAAATACCCTATTCTACTTACCACACGTACGGCCGAATTTTTTAATATGGCCTTAGGCTAACCTAAGACTAACCAGGGCGTTAGACAGACATTTAAGCTTTTTAATCCTTTTTCTGGGGAGAAGGTTTCCGGGTGTTCAGAATTAGTCTTAGGTTGGTCCAAAGACTACTGTATACTGGACTTTTTTTTTTACATCACAAGGATCTGGCCAAGGGCACAACAAAAATGGGTAACACAAAGCCCGCTTAGTTGCCAGTCCCTATAAAGAAGACAGTAAGAGAATAAAATAAAAACAAAGGGGTAGGCCAATTTAGTTCGGCAATTAGTTCCTATTCAGTTTGGGCTATTTCCAGTGGAGGCCAATGCCGCGATTCCTGACATTTTCGAACATCACTTCCATTTCCTTCCTATGGTTTATCAGTACAAATGATATACTGTTATCTTCGTAAATGTTTGTTCTATAATATTATCAAATAAAAAACACTAAAATACACTAAAGAAATGCCATTATGAGAGAGTGAAGAAATATGCATGAACTTAATATTCACTTAAACTCTTCGCCATTTAATATTCTACGAGAAAACTTTTTACGTGAAAGATATCAATAGAAGCGGAATTGTATTAGCTTTCCATTGATATATTTCGTTTTCTGATAAATGAATTAGCACCATGCATAAATTACGTTAACTAAATAAATAACCTCATTAATCAGGAAAATTACCCGATTGATGATATTTTTAATTAACGCTAATTTATGCATGGCCCTAAATCATTTATCAGAAAACTAAATATATCAATGGAAAGCTAATACAATTCCGCTTCTATTGATATGTTTCACGTAAAACGTTTTCACGCAAAATATTAAATTGCGAAGAGTTTAAGTGAATATTAAGTTCATGCATATTCATTCACTCTCTCATAATGGCATTTCTTTAGTGTATTTTAATGTTTTTTATTTGATAATATTATAGAACAAGTATTTACGAAGATAACAGTATATCATTTATACTGATAAACCATAGGAAGGGAAATGGGAGTGATGTTCGAAACACTTTTTTACCTTGCCGATCGGCCTCCACTGGTCATGGGCGGGTTGGCGCGGGGCACGAGTAAGGCGGGGTTCACACTACACGTTTTTGCTGTCCGTGTCTACGTGGGCGTGGCGATCAGTGACGTCACAGTGACGTCGCCCCGCCACTCCCGCAGCCACGTAGAAAGAATTGGGAGCTCCGAATAATGTGAGCTGAGACGTGCGTCTCTCAAGGTCAGTGACGTCATTACTGCTCCAGCAATGTGGTAGTCGCGGGGAGCCTGTGTTCACATTACACCGGCAGGAAGTGACGTCACTGTGACGTACTGTGAGTCATTGATGACAAGATGCACGTTGACTACGTCCAGCAAAAACGTGAAGTGTGAACCGGGCCTAAGGCGGGGTTCACACTACACGTTTTTGCTGTCCGTGTCTACGTGGGCGTGGCGATCAGTGACGTCACAGTGACGTCACCCCGTCACTCCCGCACTCCCGGTGAAAGAATTAAGAGCTCCGAATAATGTGAGCCTGGACGCGCGTCTCTCAAGGTCAGTGACGTCATCACTGCTCCAGCAACGGGGTGGTCGGCAGAGCCTGGTTCACACTACACAGGCAGGGAGTGACGTCACTGTGACGTACTGTGACGTACTGTGACGTCACTGATGACAAGACGCACGTAGACTACGGACAGCAAAAACGTGAAGTGTGAACCGGGCATAACAAGTCCAGTATACAGTAGTCTTTGCCTTACCTAACCTAACCGTTACCTAATACCCCCGTCACACTAGAGGCCGAATGAGCCGGAATGCCGTCGAAATGAAAATTCTTGGTATATACCTGGATATTCGAAGTGCATTCGAAGTGCATCCTAAAAATTATGACTGCATTCCCAAACATTCGGGCCTATTCTTGTGGCCGGCCCGAATATTTTGCTCATGCTCAAAACTTTCGAGGTGCATTCGAAGTACAGAAATATCGAACGGTATTCGAAGTGTCTGCTTGATTCCTGCTGATTCCGAATAAGTGTGACGGGGGTATAACGTAATCTAACCTGACGTGTTCAAGAGTGAAGTAGGCGATCATTGCCAAACTTGGATAAGATGCTCCCGGGACACCACTCCATGCTGCCTGTCTAATTAGTGTATTCCCTACCATACAATGTACATTCACAGACGGAGATGGCGGGTGTCAATGCTATAGTGGTGGTGGGCAGTAACGGGCGTTGATGCACATTACTACCACCTATCTTCGATGTCCCGAAGCAGTCACCACAACCAACGGTAGGTCACAGGTGTTGTTGATGATAATGAGATGACGAGAGGAGAGGGAGGGAGGATGTTTGAGAGATTGACAGAGCCAGATCTACAAATCTAATGTAGATCTTGGACAGAGCCAGGAAGAATCATAGGCTACTCGTATATCCTCCTCTTTTATCCAGTCATATTCATATATCCCTTTTTCGTCTTTAAAACTGCCTTTATCCATGTTTCTTCTTCATAATATTCTTATTTCTTCTCTCACTTCCTTCCACTCTTAAAACCGTCCACATTTTCCTTTACTTTTCATCATCATCATCTATGTCTTGAACCTCCCTCAATTACAGATCCATATCGCAAAGGTATATCTCCAACTATTTAAACCTCTTAATACTCCACCCTATTCTTTTTTCTCTTCCACACCATTATCTTCCCATCATACCTTCCTTTCCTCCCTTTTCAATGCATGCATAATATAGACAGCATAAAAATAGTACTCACGCTTCGCAGTACGGTAGCTTGTTGAACCCCTTGTAGGTTTTCATGCTGAGGGTCATACCACATTCCTGACACTTGAAGCATCCCTTGTGCCAAATCTGTGACGGGGGAAAGAGAAAAAGGTAAATGGTTAGGGAGTATAAGACGTATATATGGTGGATGGTAATGCTCCCTCTATACTGTAACACAATCTCGTGCCTACATGTGTTGAAAGGTATAGCTAGTGGCGGTGGCGGCGGTGATGCGACATTCGGGAATAAGAATGTGGGGCGTATCCCATAACAGCTTAATGGTGATGATAGTGTAATACAAAAAACTGTCATTCAAAGGAAAAAAGTGACATGAGGATGAGTATTGGATAACTGCAAAGAAAAATAGATAAAAAAAAAGATAAAACAGGAGCAGCAGCCTTGTTTTACACACACACACACACACACACACACACACACACACACACACACACACACACACACACACACACACACACACACACACACTCACACACACGTCACACACACACATACATACATACATACATACACACACCACGCACACACACACACACACACACACACACACACACACACACACACACACACACACACACACACACACACACACACACACTCTTTAAGGTCATTGAAACCTTTTCCTCTCTTTCTGTCTTCAATAATGACTGACTTCCTCTCTCTCCACTTATTGATTTTTTTGTTTGCTTGCATTCCAGGCTGAACCCATTCCCATATAATAATAATGATGATGATGATAATAGTACTGCTGCTACTGCTACTATAGTAGTCTATTCACATAAGCTGGATTCTTGGGAGCTGCTCGCTGCCTAGCCGAGTTTGTAAGGACGTCGCTGATTGGCTGATAGACTCGGGCTGGGTGGCGATGGTGGTGGTACTTGCCTAGCCGCAACCCAAAACCCTTGCGTTGCCTCAGAAAAATATTCATATTTCTTGGCTTTACTCATCTCTTACACAAGATAGACCTATTTTGTTTGCATCAGTAAATCAGGCAGTGATTGTTCAACAACAACACGCCATTCATAACTCAATAGGGTAAAAAATAAAGTCATGACTGACTATCACAAGAGTAGGCAGACTTTTAGGTTTTCAGTGCATTGAAATGTTGTACTCCTACCCGATATAACCAAGCTACCAGATAATATTTATGAAAGCTGAGCCTACCATCGTGTTCATAATACATTGCTGTATATCATGAGCATAAAAAAATTACAGTAAGACTACACTAATATTAAGATAATTGAAGGAAAGTAAAAGAGTGTATAAACATTATTTCTTGCTTATTTTGCTTCAACTCGCTCTAACTCCATAAGTTTTGGTCACATTCAATTTTCAAGAACTGTTTCAAAATCCTTATACTTTTCCGCTTCCTGTGGTATGTAGCACGTACCAATAAGGAAAAGAGTATGTGGTCAAAATGGCTAAGAAAGTTAAACTGTTTCAAACTGGTGCCGTGACGGGTGGAGCCTCTGATAGCTCTCCCGAAAACAGTCTCTCCTATATAGGGAGCAATGCTCACCCGTCACTGTGCCAGTTTGCAGTAGTAGTTTTAACTTGTTGCACTCCCCGTCCCGTGGGGCTATGCGGGGCGAGCCTCCGTCGCCCCGCCGCGGCCCCGTGCTCCCAGGGGCCCAGGGGAAAGGTCACAGGGGCGGGTGTGTTGCAGGGACTTCGTGACACCGTAGAGTTGCACTCCCCGCCCCGTGGGCTATGCAGGGCGCTCCTCCGTCGCCCCGCCGTGGCCCCGTCATCTCAGAGGCCCAGGGGAAACACAGGGGCAGGTGCTCTGGCAGGACGTCGGGGCACTGTAGAGTTGAGTTGCACCTACCCCGGGGCAAAGCGGAGCAGCGGACGTTGGGACGTAGGGTAATGAAGGGTGCGGCGTGTATTGCAGGGCGCGCATAGTGGGTCTCAGCCACATACTTAAGCGCGTGCGCCGCCCTAATAGACCTGGAAGGAATACACGCCCAAACTCGCTCGCCGCCGTCGGTATAACTCGTTCACTGCACTAAGACAATACATTAGTCTCGTTGTCTCGTTACTCTCGTAAGAGGTCACCGCGACGCAGGCCGGCGTGTGTTCGCACCGGAGGATATATAGATTCTGATTCTCTTTCCTCTGTGTTCAGGCCCTTCAGAGGCAGGCGAGGCGTGTGGTGGGAGGTACGGGTCAAAGGTTATCTCAGTGCGACAGTTATTAAGTGAGGTGTGAGGTGACGGCGTGAGTTGATGGCTCCTTGAACGCGGGTAAGTGTTGGGTCAGCGATATAAGCCAGGCCCTTCTCTTTCTTTCCATCTCTCGTTCCTTCTTCTCCTCTTCTCTCTTCCCATTCCTCACTTTCTCTCTCTTCTTCCTCCTCCCTATTCGTGGACGCTCATCTACTGAATACCTAGTGTCAGCGTTTGCTGGAGGTGACCTTTGCTCTCTCCTTGATGGTTTGATAAGGATAAGTTGTGTCAGCAAAAACCATCGTTGCTTCTTGCTTCCACTACCGTTATCAGGGTTCTCTCTCTTCCCCCATTATCTTCTTCTATTTCCTTATTTATCCTTCTCTCCCCTCTTATTCCTCGTTCCTCCGCGTTCCGAGCCCTCACAATATATGTTAATCCCTCCAGATTAGGAATGTAATAAAAATTCATCGAAGGTTGTGCGAAGACACGGGGATACCCTTGTCTTCAACCTTGACCGCCAACCTTCCTCGCTGCTCTTCCTTCCAAAACAAAGCCCTCTTATGGTAAGCGAAGGTCTGCCGTTCGTCGTTCGTCGCTATACCGCCTTGACTCTTGGGGTACAAGCCAGTGATTCTTGCTTGTCGCCGCGCGGTGCAACAGATCGCAACAAATTCTTGTATATAGCCCTATGGGTCCATCATGACCGATCGTGACGCTCGTGACGCACTCGGCCGAGGCCACGAAAAGTTAGTACACGCACTAAAAAATCGGGAAGCTCCCCGATTCCTGTACCCGACGCAGCGCTATCGTAAGTCTAAAGTGACGCTATCGTTATCTATGTAGCAGCTTCGTGACTCTATCGTGATCGTCGTTTGTCTATCGTGACGATAAAAAACCATTAAGCCCGCCTTCATCCCTACCTCCCCTCCCCCCCTTTCTGCATCACCAACACCCACCCCCGACTCCCCATCCCCTATCCATCACCACGTGGTGATACCACCCACCCACCCCCGTTTAACCACTCACATCCCCACCACCTACACCCCCTACTCCATCAAAACAACCCACCCCGTTTATCCACCAACACCAACACCCCCTTCTTTATCACAAGCCCTCTCCCCCCTTCCCCCCCACCTTCTCCATCACAAACACCCACCCTTTGGGGGGCCCTTCACAAACTCCAAATTATCATTGTGCTAAATGAAAAACATTTTAACCCTCGCACTGTCGCAACGAGATGCTTACTCGCACGATGTGACTCGCTCTTGACGACTCATGATACTCAGAAATTAAAATGTAATTAGTAATCAAGTCAAAATGTTTGGAAAAATGTAACAAAATTGAGGAAATAGAACAGCTAAATGGGGCTGGAGTGTATTGATGTTTTGCCTTTCGGCTTCCTTGAAAATATATTATGGAAAGTATGTACATTTACGCATAAATTTATAGCTGAAGATGGTGTGAGGGTGTGGAGTCTGGGGGGTAATGGAGGGAAAGGTTTTGAGTTTTTGGTTTATTTGGTTTAGTAGAGTCCAAAACTCCAAATGTCAAGTTGCCTAGTGTTTGGTGGGAGGTCCCTTCTGGTCGGAGGCCCGGGGCCCAGGCCCCATGGGCCCACCGTAAGTCCGGCCCGCATATTCCCGTTTTCTGGAACAGTATGTCGCGTTTACTCTTGAACACGTCAGGTTAGGTTACGTTAGGTTCCGGTTAGGTTTCTATTGTAGTATAGGCACTTGTTGTGCTGGGTTTATAGGGTACGAAGCTTCGAATTGTTGTGTTGTTTAGGTTCATAGTAAGTGAGTTGGTAACTGGTGATTGTCCTGTCGTCAGTTAAGCAGCGGCTGCCTTTCAGGCCTCAATAAACCTGGAAGCTACCACGCCGTTTATACACTCCTCCTCAACCTGGTGCACTACTTAACATTGGCGACGAGGATATATGGTTCCCCCTGCTGCCTACCATGCCTGTGTACGGTCATCTTGAGAAGTTCCATAGAGACCAGGATTGGGGAAGATATATTGTTGTTCTGAAAAAATATTTCGGAGCGAATGGGATCACCGACGGCGTCAAGCAGCGACAAATCCTCCTGTCTTCCGTGGGTCTGGAGACTTACGACCTTATCTGCACGTTGGTGGCGCCCTTGGAGCCGGAAGATAAAGCGGGTATCACACGAAGCGTTTCGTCGGACTGTTTCGTCGAACCAAACAGGCATTTGGCTTGACCTGTTTGACAACACACTAGCACACGGTTGGGCCAACCGCTTCACCCAACCATAACAAACAAAGATGAAGCGATGACAGCGGGAGGCGCGGAGATTTTTGTTAATGCATGAACTACTTTAGGGGCATAGGGGCATTAAGTTTAGGGGCATATATATACGTAGCTACTGGTGATGAAAAGGGAGGTGATTGTTAGAAGAGAACAGCGACAGATGAAGACGCGTTCATGTGGGCTAAATGGGTTATAGTGGACGAGAACTGCGCGGTCGCTACCGCCGGTTAAGGTTAGGTTAAGTTTCGGTTAGGTTAATATTCTCGTCAGGGGGTCGAAGGGGACGGAGTCCCTCCCGTTAGAAGGTTAGGTTCGGTTAGGTTAGGGTAATAATTTCATCCCAGCAGGGCGTGGCAGAGCCCAAAATCGAGTGGCGGGCTGGCGGGCCGGCGGGCCCGTCCGCCCGCCATTGTCACCTGTGGCCACCGAAACCTGTGGCGGGCGGGCCCGCAAATAAAAATATCTCCATCTGAAAAAGTACCAATTTTTGGCCAGGTAAATGTAGGGTAAATGTTTACAGTAGGACCGAAATTCCCTACACAAATGGGAGTGTGATTTTTATTCACCTTAATAAATTCTAAGAAACATTTTCTCTATGAACTTCCGTCTCAAATCACTACTTTCGGAGATATAAGACGTACTTAATAGGAAGGAGTGTATATGAGATATGAAAATTTAACTAACCTAACCCCACCTTTAGACTCACTAGTCTAATCTAACCTAACCTAATCCCACGCTTTAACCTCCTAACTAAAGCCAAATCCTCATTAAAAAGTGTCCGCGGCAAGGGAAGAACAGAGGCGATGCAGGTCACAAGAGGAAGAAGAGTGATTCGGACGTAAACACTTGTCTCGCCTCCCTATGAACAGCATCGTATTATCTCCCAAAAGTAATGATTTGCGATGGAAGCTCATAGAGAATGTTTCCTAGAATCCAATAATTAAGGTATACAGAAACCACATGCCCAATTGTGTAAGGAATTTCGGTCCTAGTGTAAAATAATACCATATGTAGTCAGTGTCTCAGAAAAGGACCGCGCAGTCCTCGTCCATTTTACCTGATATTGATATTACAGGTGGCCTTTTATTCATAGGCCAGGCCTTTGAACCGGCTGCTCCTGTAAAAAAAAAAAAAAAACACAGAAGGGAAACTGAACAAAACAAAACTACATACTAGCCTCCGGTTCTATTGTCTATTTCTCATACACCACATTCTCTCCAAACTCTTTCACTGTCTCAATCATCCGTCCCCTTGTCTCACCAGTCATCACGTACAGTCCCAGCAGCAATAACATCCATTCTCTTCCTGTCCTTTCAACCACCTCATTCATTTCACATCCCATTTCAGTCAAAACCACAAGCATCATTTCCATTCTCTCCCCGTTATACTTCTCAGATCTCATATTCTACTAGTAATCATTCTACCGCAAATTGTAAACACATCAAATCAGCTTCATATTTCTGAAAATCTATCACATATATAATATAGACTGATCTGTATTAATTTTCCTGTAATGTATTATATGATGGTGTTCATTTCAATGCTTATTAATTGCTAACATCATTTATAACTTACAGAAAAAGTATAGACTTATTTTGACCCCAGAGTATGTTCGACGAAATGTGCAACATTTTGTATAATTTCACAAAACCATTTCATCGAACAAGTTCGGTGAAATGACCCTCGAAGTTCGACCAAACAGTCCAACCAAATGGCAAGTTTGACCAAACAGTCCGACGAAACGCACCGTGTGATAGCCGCTTAAGTCGTTTGACGAGGTGGTAACGCTTGTTCAGGAACATGTGAAGCCACCGCCGAGCAAGATTGTCTCCAGGTTCAAGTTTTATACTCTGGCCAGGAGGGAAGGAGAGCCCATTTCTTCCTTCGTTGTGAGGTTACGGCAGGCTGCCCAAGATTGCAAGTTCACGGACTTGAACGAACACTTGCGGGACAGATTTATTGTTGCGATCGGCAATGACAAGATCCAGACAAGGTTGCATCCATGTCGGATGATGTGAGCTTCGCCAAAGCTCTGCAAGAGGCTCTGGCGATGGAATCGGCTCAATCAAATGCAGAAAACATCCAGGCGGCAGCTGCTGCTTCCAGTGTGAGTGATGCCTCGGCTGTTTGTGAGGTTCGTGAAGTGCGTTCTGCTCCAAAGGATCAATGTTATGGCTGTGGTGGTAACCATTACCGGCGTTTCTGGAAATTCAAGGATGCTGTGTGTCGTCTCTGCAGCCGTAAGGGGCATATCAGTAGGGTGTGTCGAGACCCGGTTCACCATCAGCGTCAGGGAAGCCCACAGCCAGTGAGGAAAGACAGTCACGGCAAGAGGAAAGTCACTCGCTCAACTCATCTGGTCGAGCAAGACGATGCTGGTGCAGTTTCTTCTGAGGATAGTGATGTGGAGTGTTATAATGTTTGTAATGTGAGTACTCTGAAAACTTCTGCTATTGAAATCACTATTAAAGTTCAATCTAGAAACAACATAATGCAAGTGGATACTGGTGCTGCTATTTCACTAATTTCAAAATCAACTTACAATAATATATTTAGTGATATTCCTCTTGAAAGATTTAAAAACAGGCTTACTACATACACAGGACAAGCTATACAGATTCATGGATGTGCTAAAGTGGCTGTTAAGTATGATGATCAACACGTCAGCTCTTTACCTCTAGTGGTAGTTGAGCAGGATGGTCCTTCGCTCATGGGCCGTAATTGGCTATCACACATTCGTTTGGATTGGCCTAACATCTGTAGTGTGGTGCAAAATAGTGTGGAGGATGTCCTCGCTAAATACTCTGAGGTGTTTAGATGTAATCTCGGAGAGTACAAAGGATCACCAGTGAAGCTTTTCATAGAAGACTGTGCCAAACCTCGATTATTTAAAGCAAGACCTGTTCCCTACGCAATCAAAGGGAAAGTGCAAGAAGACATAGAGAAGAATGTGCAGCTTGGTATTTGGCAGCCTGTTGATTATTCTGACTGGGCAGCACCCCTTGTTCCCATCGTAAAAAGTGATGGTTCTGTAAGGTTGTGTGGAGTCACCATAAATCAGGTATGTAGAGTGGATTCCTACCCTTTGCCCAGAATCGAGGATATATTTGCAGAGTTACGAGGAGGGGAAAAATTCACTAAAATTGATTTGCATTCAGCTTATTCCCAGATTCCTATAGATGACCGATACCAAGAATACCTGACTGTAAACCCTCACATGGGACTCTTCAAGGTTAGACGGTTACCTTTTGGAGTTAATGCTTCTGTTGGTATTTTTCAGCGCATCATCTGCAATGTTTTGAAGGGATTACAAGGTATTAGCGTCTATCTTGATGACATTTTGATCACCGGGAAAAATGACGAGGAACATCTCCGCAACCTGGAGCAAGTACTGAAGCGTCTCCAGCAGGCGGGGCTACAGGTCAAGAAAAAGAAGTGTTCGTTTCTACAACCGTCTGTAGAGTATTTGGGTTATGGTATTGATGCTGAAGGACTCCATCCCACGGGCGAGAAGGTAAGGGCTGTAAAGGAGGCGCCTAACCCATCAAACAAGGCCGAATTAAGATCAATTCTCGGGCTCATAAATTACTATGCCAAATTCCTTCCCAACTTGTCTGATATTTTATCAACGTTGTACCACCTGATCAAGAAGGATGTTGCCTGGAAGTGGGGTAAAGCTAAGCGGGAAACTTTCCGGCGAGCTGCAGACATCCTTAGTACTTCACAAGTGCTTGTTCACTATAATCCCGAACTTCCTCTCCTGCTAGAGTGTGACGCCAGTCCCCGAGGCTTGGGTGTTGTGCTCTCGCATAAGTTTCCAGATGGTACTGAACGACCAGTGGTGTTCGCGTCCCGCACCCTTACTAAGGCAGAAACTAACTACGCTCAGATTGATAGAGGGGGCCTGGCTCTAGTGTTTGGCGTGTTAAGATTTCATCAGTATCTATACGGTAGAAAATTCACCCTAGTGACGGATCATAAGCCCTTAACTTACCTGTTCGGAAGAAATGCAGCTTCCCCTACCATGGCCTCACCTCGTGTTCGGCGTTGGGCGCTTACCTTATCTGCTTATGACTATAATATTCAGTACAAAAAGGGCCCAGACAATTCGAATGCAGACGCCCTTAGTAGACTTCCACTCCCTGACCTGCCAAAACGTGGACATACGCCGGAGGATCTGAATTTAGTGATTGGGTTGCTGGACTCTGCTGGAGTAGTAAATGCTGCCGTCATACGAAGGGGGGCTCAACGTGAGCCAATCCTTTCACAAGTGTTGCAGTGGGTTCAATGGGGTTGGCCTAGTAAAGATCCTGGGGGTGCCTATGGGCCTTATTACATCAGGAGGTATGAAATATCTCTTAAAGATGGTTGTCTCCTGTGGGGTTCGCGTGTAATTATACCAGAGGGATCCCGAGATGGTGTGCTGGAACTACTTCACGACACCCACATTGGTATGGTACGGATGAAGGCGCTGAGTCGTAGCTACGTGTGGTGGCCTGAAATAGATAAGGACGTTGAGAGTACTGTGAAAGCTTGCAGGGAATGTGATGAACATCACAATGCCCCTGAAGTTGCTGAACTACATCCTTGGGAGTGGCCTTCTATCCCGTGGTCAAGAATACACGTTGATCATGCTGGGCCATTTATGGGTAAACTTTTTCTCATTGTGATTGACTCTCATTCGAAGTGGCTGGAGGTTAAGTTAGTACCCAATACTTCTACTAACGCCACAACAGACGCTTTAAATTCCATATTTGCGAGTCATGGTCTTCCTGTTACAATGGTTACAGATAATGGGACTGCCTTCACTAGAGAGGAATTTAGTAAGTATTGTCAGAAGAGCGACATCAAGCACATAAAGTCAGCCCCGAGACATCCATCCACCAACGGCTTGGCAGAACGAGCCGTCCGGAGCTTCAAGGCTTGTATGAGGAAGATGGATAAATCCTTACCTTGGAGTGTTCGAATCAACCGTTTTCTATCCAAGTATAGGAATACCCCGCAGAGCACTACCCAGCAGACTCCTTCACGGCTACTCATGAACCGAGGGGTGCGGACTCATCTCTCTATGATCCAAAGTGACCTTAATACCAGGGTTCTGAGGAAGCAGGCAACTCAATGCGAGTCTCATGACGTGCGTGCCAGGACTCGACACTTCATGGAGGGCGATAAAGTGAATACGCATTTTGGTAGTCCAAAGTTCGAATGGGTTCCGGGAACTATCCAGTCAACAACCGGTCCGTTGTCTTACATAATAATGCTAGTTGACGGTCGTGTGGGGAGGAGACATGTTGACCACATTAGAATCCGCAACACCGAAGCCATTATGATACCTAATGATGTTGAACCTTCTTATTATAGAGAACCGGCACCCGAACCACTGATCAGACACCCGCCCCAGATCATTCCTGAGGAAATCCCTCCGCCTTCTCCGGTGCAGAATGCTCCGGTTCCTGAGGTCGAAGCTCCTGTGGTTTCGAACTCTCCTGTGCCGAGTGTTCCAGTTACTGAAGCAAGACCTGAGGCAACAGTTGCTGCGAATCTCGACACCACTCCGATGCTGAGGCGTTCCAGTCGTATAAGGCACGCTCCTGATCGCCTTGGATATTAATGGATATGTTTAGTTAGCAGCTGATTAATTTGTAAATGTTTATTAATGTTTATATAAGTCCTAGTTAAAGACTTAAGGGGGAAGGAATATGTAGTATAGGCAATTGTTGTGCTGGGTTTATAGGGTACGAAGCTTCGAATTGTTGTGTTGTTCAGGTTCATAGTAAGTGAGTTGGTAACTGGTGATTGTCCTGTCGTCAGTTAAGCAGCGGCTGCCTTTCAGGCCTCAATAAACCTGGAAGCTACCACGCCGTTTATACACTCCTCCTCAACCTGGTGCACTACCTAACAGCCCGCCTGCATCTCTACCTCCCCCCCTTTCGCATCGCCAACACCCACCCCCGACTCCCCATCCCCTATCCATCACCACGTGGTGATACCACCCACCCACCCCCGTTTAACCACTCACATCCCCACCACCTACACCCCCTACTCCATCAAAACAACCCACCCCCGTTTATCCACCAACACCAACACCCCCTTCTTTATCACACCACCACTCCCCCCTTCCCCCCCTTCTCCATCACAAACACCCACCCTTTGGGGGGCCCTTCACAAACTTCAAATTATCATTGTACTAAATGAAAAACATTTTAACCCTCGCACTGTCACAACGAGATGCTTACTCGCACGATGTGACTCGCTCTTGACGACTCGTGATACTCAGAAATTAATGTAATTAGTAATCAAGTCAAAATGTTTGGAAAAATGTAACAAAATTGAGGAAATACAACAGCTGAATGGGGCTGGAGTGTATTGATGTTTTGCCTTTCGGCTTCCTTGAAAATATATTATGGAAAGAATGTACATTTACGCATAAATTTATAGCTGAAGATGGTCTGAGGGTGTGGAGTCTGGGGGGTAATGGAGGGAAAGGTACTAGTTTTTGGTATATTATTATTATTTTTTATTTTTTTTTATTTTTTTTACATATGTGCCTATAGTGCCTGTCGGCAGTGGTGATCCAGGGATCGGATGGTAGTCTCTGGAGGTTCACTTGAGGGGTGTGATGGTTGGTCCTCGCCCGTGGTGGCGCAGGCAGGATTTTTATAGTGACGCCTGTGATTGCCGCCCCCCTGTGTCCTCCGATGCACTCGCAATCGAAGGTAGAGTTGATGGACAGGGCATGTGGGTGTTCTTAGGCCACTCGACGGTGCAGAAAGGTTTTGGTTTTCTTCGGGGATCGAACTCGGGTCACCGAGAACGCCAGTCGGAAACGCTAACCACTCCACACTCGTTTTAATATGGTTTAGTAGTCTTAATAAGACTCTACTAATATAGTAGTAGTCTACTTAAAAGACTCTACTTAATAAGACTAATAGTAAGTAACCTACTAATTTGGTTTAGTAGAGTCTTAAACTCCAAATGTCAAGTTGACCAGTGTTTGGTGGGAGGTCCCTTCTGGTCGGAGGCCCGGGGCCCAGGCCCCATGGGCCCACCGTAAGTCCGGCCCGCATATTCCCGTTTTCTGGAACAATATGTCGCGTTTTACTCTTGAACACGTCAGGTTAGGTTACGTTAGGTTCCGCTTAGGTTACTATTTTATTGTTACCGTAACTTTTGTGTGGGAATCACAATGACCGTATCTTCGAGATAATCCTATGGTTAGTTTCGGAGCTACAGCCAAGCGTCTTCAATCGGAAATCACATACTCGCATAGAGTTGGGGAATATACGTACGGCCCTGCTCAAAGGATTGACCAATGACAAAAAACTAAAGTTAACAAAAAGCCCGGTAGCTGCCAGTCCATATAAAGAAGACAGTAAAACCCGGTTCACACTTCACGTTTTTGCTGGACGTAGTCTACGTGCATCTTGTCATCAGTGACTCACAGTACGTCATAGTGACGTCACTTCCTGGCGGTGTAATGTGAACACAGGCTCCCCGTGATCACCACATTGCTGGAGCAGTGATGACGTCACTGACCTTGAGACGCACGTCTCAGCTCACATTATTCGGAGCTCCCAATTCTTTTTACGTGGCTGCGGGAGTGGCGGGGCGACGTCACTCCCGCAGTCCCGGAGAAAGAATTGGGAGCTCCGAATAATGTGAGCCTGGGACGCGCGTCTCTCAAGGTCAGTGACGTCATCACTGCTCCAGCAACGTGGTCGCGCGGAGCCTGCTGGTTCACACTACACAGGCAGGGAGTGACGTCACTGTGACTTACTGTGACGTCACTGATGACAAAACGCACGTTGACTACGGACAGCAAAAACGTGGTGTGAACCAGGCCTTAAAGATTACAGCAAGGGGTTAGGCCAATTTAGTTTGGGAGGTGTCTTAACACTTGTCTCGAAAAACATTTGAATCATAGTAAGATGGAAAAATAGAAACAGAGAAAGTTCTCTAGTTTACCAGTGAAACTGTGAAAGGGATGAAAGAGTGAAGATACTGTTAAACTCTTGCATTAATAAGATGAACAGAATAAGGATGAAAATGAGTAGTCTTGTGCAGCGAGGCCTCGGGAGAGGGGTAGGCATGCTGTTAGCAAGTTCTTCTCAGAAGAGCAGTGAGCATGAAATTAATGGTAGAATATAGCAAGAGAAGCAACATTGCGGCGGGTATTTGAATATTAAAGACAGTCATAGTCAGATGAGCGGTGTTGATGAGACGAAAAACTTTTGACTCTACCCTGTTTAGGAGAGCTTTATGAGTGGATCCCTCCCAAACATGAGAGACATACTCCATACATGGGTGGATAAGATAAGATGGGTCGCCAGTTTCACCCTCCCGGTGCGAACTTGGAGCTCATTATTACCGATTTTTGGGTAATGCTGGGACCTCACACACCACACACACACACACCCTATCACTTAGCTCATTGGGGAAAGTAGCCGCCCGAATTTATAAATGGAAAAATCCCCGGGAATGAGCGGGGCCGGGGATCTAACTCCGGACCACAAAATGGTGCATGACGCTCTAACCCACGGAGCCGTTCAGAGTGAGTGTGTGTGTGTGTGTGTGTGTGTGTGTGTGTGTGTGTGTGTGTGTGTGTGTGTGTGTGTGTGTGTGTGTGTGTGTGTGTGTGTGTGTGTGTGTGTGTTGCAGACCAATGTGGATGCGGCCGGTAACGATGAGTGACATGTTGCCGCCACCCACCTCCTGCACCACCCAGCACCCGTCATATCTTTCCTCCCTCCCGCCACTGAGGCGCCGTGGAGGTCGCCAGAACGAGGGTTGAGTGTTGTGTGCAGCCACGTCCTGGAGCAAAGCGGCGCACAGGGGATGATAGGGAAGAGACCTGAGTTTTGACTCTTTGTGTCTCCTCTGTTGTTTTACTTTTATCAAACAAATGATTAACGACTGCATGAAACATGTTTTGAATGGAAGAGAAGGAAGGGACGTAGAGAGCTTTCCTGCCAATTATCTACCCCTGTACGTGACTGTATTGTATTAGGTTCAATGCAGTCATCACCTCCAACACCTGCCGATCATTAACATTAAGAACAGTGTTGCCCGGTAAGCTAATCATCATAACATGTCTGCTGCGTAACAGAAATCCACAGTTTGCATGACGATACATACTGTAATAGTCATGGAGGTAGTATGGGTGGAGACGCCCTGAGCCGCGCGGGTTGAAGCCAAGTCGGCCATATTGCTGTGGGTTACGGGAGCCCACAACTCTACTGCCAAGAAGAGATAGATCATCCCATGGAAGTATTTTGAAATTCCTGGGAATAACGTCGGTCCATTCTAAGTGCAAACAGTGTAAAAAGTGAAAAGAAAGAGTGGGTATCTCAGTCACCCAGTTATGACATTGCCCACAGCAGTATGGCGGACGGGGGAGAGCGGTGGCTTCACCAGACAACACAGACCGCGCTGTTCAGGGCGTCTCCACCCATACTACCTCCATGGTAATAGTAGTGTCACCTTTCAAACATGCATGTGTCCTTACCTACATGGGGTGAAGGACAGGTCTATAAGGACTACGAACACCGCATCATCTATTCATTCCCATTACCTACTGACACGATTTATAAGGAATGCTGTATAAAAGAGTTCCCTAGACATCAGCTGCCCTGTCCAATTTCTGCAGAGAAATCAGCGACTCTTTTCCTCCTCTTTTTCCATATCACTCACACGAGTCTCAGTTAATTAAGAAACAACAGTTGCACGATATTCCAAGGCGGGGCATCAGGTGGTAATTTTAAAGATACAACAGTAATTAGTGTCCGAGTGTTTATACTAAACAGAAGTAATGTGACGAGTGGCTTGTCATGATTTGTAACCTTGCCATAAACCCACGAGTCTCCTCCCTATTTCAAGGTTATATGATATGATACGATGTGTGTGTGTGTGTGTGTGTGTGTGTGTGTGTGTGTGTGTGTGTGTGTGTGTGTGTGTGTGTGTGTGTGTGTGTGTGTGTGTGTGTGTGTTTGCCTAGTTGTATTTACCTATAAATACATATATATCGTTGCATTTTACAGGACCTGAGCTACACTAGTATGGCCCCGTCTCCATTATCTACATTTTATTTTTATCTCAGACTTTTTGTTTCATTCCTTAGTGTTTGTTGGCCGAAGCCGGTGTGACGGTATAAAAGATCCGCCATGACGGTTGATCCAGCGCATGCGCAGAATTTGGTGTTTTTAAATCTAACCTAATGTCGTGCCTACAAGGTTGCACGATTTTTTGTGTTCACTGTCTTAAGTCAAGGCTTCGGGGTTCAAAGGGAACACGGTTGTATTTTCGGCTGTGTACAGTCTACTGCTTCTGCTTAACATTAACAACTTTTCTCCGTGCATTCAATATTTAATCTCAAGTGAATTGTAATAAATACAAAGTATCTCTTCACATGATGACTTTTCACACTACGTAACACTCCCTATAACATCCCACAACATCCTATAACATCCTAAATAATATTAAAAGCTGCTTCATAGACTAGCATTACAAACTTAAGATTTCACTTACTATTAACCTCTCAGCAACTCAGAAGAAGTTTCTGAGTTGCTATGAGTAAGGAAAAAATACGTTTTTTTAGTCTATTAGGCGTAGATATAGCCTTATTGAGTATCTAATTATGTGTTTGCTGCCCCGAAGAAGCCACGGAAACGTAAACAAGGGCGAGATATGGCGGAGGGAAGACGTGCTGAGAGAGTTAGGCCGCTGGCACACGAGCAATTGTGTGGTCGCCAAGCCGTGACGACACAAGTCGCTGTTACACGCGATTTGTAGCTCGACTGAGGGACGCCACAGAGTTCGTTTGCACTCTCCCCTCATCCCTCCCATTGCATCCCCCCCCATTTCCCCAATCCCATACCGCTCCCCTTTAATCACAGCCAATGACTTAAAGGTTTACCAGGTACTTATACCAATTCCTACAAGGCACGCATACCTGTAGTGTCCGTCCGGGCACTGGCTCACCGGGAAGGTATCATCAGTGCTGTAACCGGACGGACGGGGTGAATGTACAGATGGTGGATAAATATGTGCATAGCATATTGTGAGAGAATTTCAACAGAATCTATATGGTTGTTTAACACACGCAGGTGTTGTTCACAACTTCATAGCCATGGGAGGCTTAGCCCTATCCCGAGTGAACGACTTAGCTCTCACTCTATCCGTCCACCGGGGACACTGACATGGCCTCACATGTCCATGGGTTTAACATTATTTGTTGGGTGCAGTCATCTGTCACCTGACTTGCACACTAGGGTGCCAATAGCGCATAGGGGTAATTTTTCAAAGTCAATATTTTTTCACGTACTTTTGTGGTATTCTGCCTTGTACTTAGAAACTGTCGTGTGCAAAGTTTCAGGCTAATCGGTTGATATTTAGAGGTGGCGGATCGATCTTGAACATTTCCTCTTTTCGCCCTCAGGTCATGACCACGAGAAAGCAAACTGAAGTTTGGCTTCTTGGCCATAGTGTTCCTACTATCACAGGAGCAAAACTTCCCAGCCGTGGAGACGTTTTACGACGATTTTTCTACGCACACAAGGAAGAGAAGAAGACGGTGCAGCAGAGTGCAGCTGAGGCTGCAAAGGAGGTCCTCGACTTCTGGACACGAGCTAGGATCCCCACCATCGCAGAAACTAGCGTGAGGAGGAAGATTACTGACTTTTCGACGAGTGGAAGATCCTGAGCAAAAGCAAGAATAACTCTGGAGTCACGCCTGCCGAGAAACAGAAGACCTTCCAAGAAAGTCTCCCAGACCTTTTGGACATCGCCCATTCCGACGTCCTCACTCTGATGACCATTCCTGAAGACAAGGAATTCCTTCTTGCCCAGCGGGAGAAGGGGAGGCGGGGTTCGATGGCTGGTCTGGACAAGAAGCTGAAAGAATCGGTTTGCCGACGTGAAAGCTCTCTCTCACGTAGCCGTCAAAGGACGCCAAAGGAGAAGAGATGGTGGAGCTGGAGTCGTCATCGTCTGAGTCATCAAGTCCAGCCAACGGCTGCCAACACATCGACTTCTTCCGACGCCGGGGTCGCTTCTCCACCAAAGCGACTGAGGACACGGGGCACGAAGTCCGTCCTATCCCCTGATCTCGTCGGAGCCCTTGACAGAACTGGGGTCAGTAGCCGCCAAGCCCTTCGAATTGTGGCGGCTACGGCAAGTAGCTTGGGCCACGATCCACAAGAGCTTGTGCTGAATCCCGAGTCCATTCGACAGGCAAGAGCGAAGTACAGGTCCACTTTGGCGAAGGACATCAAAGAGACTTTCAGTCCTCTTACCCCCCTTACCGTTCATTGGGACGGAAGATCCTTCCTCAGGACGATGGCACTCGCGCCGAAAGACTCGCCATCCTCGTCACAGGAGTAGGAGTGGAGAAGCTCCTAGGGTCCCGAAACTGCACTCCGGAACTGGTGATGCCGCCGCTACAGCTGTGTTCGAGGCTCTAGAAGACTGGGGGTCCGGAACAAGTCGTGGCGATGTGCTTCGACACAACCAGTGCCAAACACTGGAGCCATCAATGGTGCATGCACCATCTTGCAACAGAAGATCGGCCGACCCCTCGTTTCACTTGCTTGCCGTCATCACGTCCACGAACTTGTCCTTGAGAAGGCCTTTTCTACGTGTTTGGGGTCATCTTCTGGTCCTGAGATCACCATCTTCTCTCGCTTCAAGGACTACTGGTCTTACATCAACCAGTCGGCAATAAACCCTCCCACCAACGAAGATCTGCCGGACTCTGGTCTCCAAGAGGGACGATCTCATTCAAGGTTTGAAACGTCTGCTTCAGACAAAGCAGCCCCGTGACGACTATAAGGAACTCGGTGAGCTGAGCATCCTTTTCCTCGGCGGCGCTCTTCCGAAGACCTCGATCCCTAGCCCCGGAGCGCTTCATCGAGCGCGTTGGATGGCGCGTATCATTTACTCTCTGAAGATGATCTTGTTTCGGGAGCAGCTGACTGGAGTCGTCACACCTCGAGAAATGTCAGCCCTCCAGCGGTTCTCATAGTTCGCAACCGAGATCTACGTCCTGCGATGGTTCGAATCGACGGTTCCATCCTACGCTCCCGCCAACGATCTTGGATTCGCTAAGGACATCCTTCAGTACCACGACGAAAGTATTCGGAAGGCCTGCTTCACCACTCTGAGCCGCCATTTCTGGTACTTGAGCGAAGATCTCATTGGCCTGTCACTGTTCGACTCACGTCTCCCTGTCTCCGACAAACAAGCAATTGTACAGGCCATTCTCTACGATGAAGGAGCCGAGGAACCCGCCAAGCGAATAAACCTCCCATCATCACAAGTTCCTGCGGCAACACTGCCCTCCTTCGCCACGAAAAATTCCCTCCGCCTCTTCGAAGCTCTTGATATCAAGACCGACTTCCTGTCCGCCAACCCTCGGAAGTGGCAGGAAGAGGAATCGTACGTCGAGGCCTGCCGCCGAATCGAGGGACTTCGCGTCGTCAACGACACAGCCGAGCGAGGAGTAGCGCTCATCCAGTCCTTCAACCTCCGGCTGACCAAAGACGAGGAACAGCGCCAGTTCCTCCTCCAAGTTGTGGAGGCCCATCGCCATCAACAGCCCGGGATCTCGAAGGCTTCCCTTCCCCGGCCAAGCCGGCCACAATGAGTGGGGTGGCTCCCCATGATACCCCCCCCACCGAGGGGCTAATACTCACCAAGAGGGGGACCGGCAGCCCTGCTGGGGAAGGGATGTCCGGCTTGTCCGCTTTCAAGAGATGACATCCCCTCCTTAATAGGCCAGTGCATAAGGGTAAATAACAAAGTTGTAATCCGCCACCCCTAAATATCAACCGATTGAGGTCAAACTTTGCATACGATGGTTTCTTGCATAGATGCACCATTACACCAAAGTAGGAAGAAAAATTCAAACTTTTGATTTTTATTGGCACCCTATTGCACACCCAACATTGGATGGAGACATATAACAAGCGGTAACAAAGGTTGGCAGCCTTTTAACACGGCCACGAAAAAACAGGGGGTACACAACACAGGGGAGGGAGGATGCCATTAGCTATTTAGGTGCCGAGCAACTTCTCTAAGCGTCCAAGGGAGCGACCCTTATCACTGCACTGGCCTGGGGCCCACTCGCCCACCCAACGTGTCGCGGTGTTGGCCAAAAATGTTCACACTTCTCTCGAGACACTGCACCACCATGAGCTTGAGCGTGTGTTTAGGCAAGCCCATGGTCTGCCACAAGTGCAGTGTCTCCCGGGCTATGGTGCCCCTCCAGTTGATGGTGAACGAACTTACCACTGGGGGGGCACCTGTGAGCTGAGTCACGTTCTCAGTTATATCTGGGACACTGTACTTAGCCGTGGCCGGACACTGTCCAGTAGTCCTTGAAGCGAGAGAAGATGGTGATCTCAGGACCAGAAGATGACCCCAAACACGTAGAAAAGGCCTTCTCAAGGACAAGTTCGTGGACGTGATGACGGCAAGCAAGTGAAACGAGGGGTCGGCCGATCTTCTGTTGCAAGATGGTGCATGCACCATTGATGGCTCCAGTGTTGGCACTGGTTGTGTCGAAGCACATCGCCACGACTCGTTCCTGGAGCCCCCAGTCTTCTAGAGCCTCGAACACAGCTGTAGCGGCGGCATCACCAGTTCCGGAGTGCAGTTTCGGGACTCCTAGGAGCTTCTCCACTCCTTCTCCTGTGACGAGGATGGCGAGTCTTTCGGCGCGAGTGCCATCGTCCTGAGGAAGGATCTTCCCGTCCCAATGAACGGTAAGAGGGGTAGGAGGACTAAAAGTCTCTTTGATGTCCTTCGCCAAAGTGGACCTGTACTTCGCTCTTGCCTGTCGAATGGACTCGGGATTCAGCACAAGCTCTTGTGGATCGTGGCCCAAGCTACTTGCCGTAGCCGCCACAATTCGAAGGGCTTGGCGGCTACTGACCCCAGTTCTGTCAAGGGCTCCGACGAGATCAGGGGATAGGACGGACTTCGTGCCCCGTGTCCTCAATCGCTTTGGTGGAGAAGCGACCCCGGCGTCGGAGGAAGAAGTCGATGTGTTGGCAGCGTTGGCTGGACTTGATGACTCAGACGATGACGACTCCAGCTTCCACCATCTCTTCTCCTTTTGGCGTCTGTTGACGGCTACGTGAGAGAGCTTTCACGTCGGCAAACCGATTCTTTCAGCTTCTTGTCCAGACCAGCCATCGAACCCCGCCTCCCCTTCTCCCGCTGGGCAAGAAGGAATTCCTTGTCTTCAGGAATGGTCATCAGAGTGAGGGCGTCGGAGTGGGCGATGTCCAAAAGGTCTGGGAGACTTTCTTGGAAGGTCTTCTGTTTTTCGGCAGGCGTGACTCCAGAGTTATTCTTGCTTTTGCTTAGGATCTTCCACTCGTCGAAAAGTCCAGTAATCTTCCTTCTCACGCTAGTTTCTGCGATGGTGGGGATCCTAGCTCGTGTCCAGAAGTCGAGGACCTCCTTTACAGCCTCAGCTGCACTCTGCTGCACCGTCTTCTTCTCTTCCTTGTGTGCGTAGAAAAATCGTCGTAAAACGTCTCCACGGCTGGGAAGTTTTGCTCCTGTGATAGTAGGAACACTATGGCCAAGAAGCCAAACTTCAGTTTGCTTTCTCGTGGTCATGACCTGAGGGCGAAAAGAGGAAATGTTCAAGATCGATCCGCCACCTCTAAATATTAACCGATTAGCCTGAAACTTTGCACACGACAGTTTCTAAGTACAAGGCAGAATACCACAAAAGTACGTGAAAAAATATTGACTTTGAAAAATTACCCCTATGCGCTATTGGCACCCTACCGGACAGTTTGCCTACGGACAGTTTGCCTACGGACAATTTGCCTACGGACAATTTGCCTACCGGACAGTTTGCCTACGGACAGTTTGCCTACCGGACATTTTGCCTACTGGACAATTTGCCTACGGACACTTTGCCTACGGACACTTTGCCTCAGTGTTTCCACATGAAAAATTTTCTTTACCTTGGTTAGGTTGGTTAGGTTAGGTTAGGTTAGGTTAGGTTAGGTTAGGTTAGTTAGTTAGCAAAGTGTCCGTAGGCAGTGTCCGTAGGCAAATTGTCCGGTAGGCAAACTGTCCGTAGACAAACTGTCCGGTAGGCAAATTGTCCGTAGGCAAACTGTCCGTAGGCAAACTGTCCGGGTACCGTACTTAGCAGTCTTCAAGCCGTGGGCCACGTGCAGGCTCTCAGCGGTAGCGGTGTTGTCTGCTACCACCTGCACGTCGATGACCCACGACTGTCCCTCTCTGCAGGCCACCAAATCTGAAAATCGCACGCCTTCCCTAGTGGGGATTGTGCGCTCCTTCCAGACCTGGTAGTGATGGCTCTGCAGACAAGAGGCCATTGTATCCAGGAGCAGAATGTGACGTTTGGTCCTCAGCCCTGCCACGGCTGGACACTGCTGTAATATGTGCCCGAGCGACTCAACTCTGCGGCCATAACACAGGTCACACATCACATCCTGCCCCTGACGCCCTCTAGAGGAGCGTGTCTTTGTCCGCAATAGATTTCCCCTTAATCTAATGGCCTGGACAAAGACCGAACCCCTCATAAGTGCCGTCTCGTCGCTAACCCAGGCTGAGGAAACAGCAGAATGGAAGCTGCCCCTCAAGCCTGCACCGTCTTTGGACCGGTGAAGAGTCACTCCATCTCTTCTGCTCCTCTCTCCTTCTAATGAGGGGGGTGGTCTCCAACGCCTCAGCTCTCTCCATTAAGACACTCCTGACTTTGTCCGCAGACACCGACAGTCGGTCCAAAAGGTCCTCCTTTAGTCTCTTGATCCGTGAGTCCAACGCCAGCACTCCTAGACCCCCATCCCTCGTGGTCGCATGATAGTACCCTAAGACAGTATCATGAGGAAGGTGGAGGGCCTTACGAAGAAACTTACGCGTCTCACGGTCCATCCTCTTCAAAGTGCCCCTCTTGGCTTTGCAATGTAATAATGGATAAAGCTGCTGCGGGAGCAGAACGTTAACCAACATCCAGAGTTCTTGTTGAGGTTTGGCTGGTGACCTCTGCAAGCGGCCAATGCCTCTGATATAATTGGCCAGTATCAGTGAGGGCCTTAAGAGAGTCATAGTTACTCCCGCCGTTTACCCGCGCTTGGTTGAATCTCTTCACTTTGACATTCAGAGCACTGGGCAGAAATCACATTGCGTCAACATCTATCTCTGACCATCGCAATGCTTTGTTTTAATTAGACAGTCGGATTCCCCTGGTCCGTGCCAGTTCTGAGTTGATCGCTGGGCGCCAGCCGAAGTGGGTTTGGAGCGAGGGACGACTGCTGCTACTACCAAACCGGCCGCCAATAACGACCACCGGCGGTAGAGAGAGCCGGAGCCCCCGCGCCCACGCAGCCTAGCGCGTTCCACGGAAGGGCCGGAGACACGCCGGTCCGAGCTCTTGGCAAGAGTGGCGACGAGGCTAAAACCGCCACCACGATACCGACTCCTCGACACATCGGGCCGTTTGACCCCACACCGTGTAACACTCGCGACCAAAGGCGCTGCGTGAGACCCTGCGAATGGATCCCCAAACGCAAGTAGAGTAATCATAGAGTAATAGAGTAAAAATATTTAGTCTTGAATTTTGACTTTTTTTGTGTTTAACAACGGAAGCGAAGGGGGCGCCGAAGTTGGGGTTTGCCCAGGGCGCCACACAAGCCAGGACCGTCACTGGTAGGTTGTACATATTCATGGTTATGATAATATTAAAATGCCTTATTAATTGAGTTTCTTTTGTTGTCTTTCCTCATAATAAGTAGTGGTACATCATGGTTTAAGTGTTACTTGACGAGCCAATGCATACTCTGAGTCTATACCAACATCACCAACCTTTGCTTTGATTTATCTTATTACTCCATCCATAAACAAGTTGCATTACCAGTTAACCACGGTAACATTACCCATCCTTGCCTCATGGTACCTGGTACTATCGTCTACTGAAATTTTCGTCCCCACACAAATCTGGAAAACTCGACGACGGTAATGGTTAGGTTAGATTTTGCTTTGATGTATCTTATTACTCCATCCATAAACAAGTTGCATAACCACGGTGACATTACCCATCCTTGCCTCATGGTACCTGGTACTCTTGTCTACCGAAATTCTCGTCCCTACACAAATCGGGAAAAACTCGCCGACGGTAATGGTTAGGTTAGGTATTCATAATCACAGGTAAAAGCTTATTAGTTATATATACATACTCCACTCCATACACACTCTTTAACCCGTCAATACATCTCACATTCCCTCCCAGTCTACTCTGTCATATGCTTTGGTATTAGTCCAGATGAACACCGAACTCACTTTGGTGGATGAAATTATTTTTTTCTGGTGTGTTTTTACGAGTTTTGAATGAATCTGCTAACCGTTTCTGTCGCAATTTTTTTTTTTTTTTGTAAAGGTTAATTGTTCTTTTCTGGTTTTTTTTTAGTTAGGTAAAGGTTTGGTTAGGTACAGGTTAGGTTAGGTAAAGGTTACGTTAGGTTTAGGTTCAATATTTTTTTGTCATCTATGAAAGATTAAAAAAAAAAAAAAAAAAAATTGCGACAGAAATGGTTAGTAGATTCATTCAAAACACAAAAATACACCAGAAAAAAAAAAGTTTCGTCCACCAAAGTGAGTTCGGTGTTCATCTGGATATTTACCTATGCTTTCTCTAAATCCATGAATGCAGCATAGCTACATCTTCCTGTCTTTTGCTAAAATTGTCTTAATTATCATTCGCATATCTAAGATCTGATCTACACAACCTTTCCCAGTTCTAAATCTGCCTTGCTCCTCACTAACCTTGCCATTTGTGATTTTTTGTACTCTTCCAATTATGATTTTACCATACAGTTTGCCTCATCACTGTGGAGTACATGATGACTCAATGAAGCTAAATATAAGCCAACCTGGTAACAACATTGCCAATCTAACTAAGCACAGCCCTGGAATTATACCACAGTTACCACAGCTTAGGTAACCTTAGGTTACCTAACGGTAACCTAACCTAACCATTACCGTCGGCGATTTTTCCCGATTTGTGTAGGGACGAGAATTTCGGTAGACGAGAGTACCAGGTACTATGAGGCAAGGATGGGTAATGTCACCGTGGTTATGCAACTTGTTTATGGATGGAGTAATAAGATAAATCAAAGCAAAATCTAATTATTCTAACCTAACCATTGCCGTCGGCGTGTTTTCCCGATTTGTGTAGGGACGAAAATGTCGGTAGACGACAGTACCAGGTACCATGAGGCAAGGATGGATAATGTCACCGTGGTTATACAACTTGTTTATAGGTGGAGTAATAAGATAAATCAAAGCAAAGGTTGGTGATGTTGGTATAGACTCAGAGTATGCATTGGCTCGTCAAGTAACACTTAAACCATGATGTACCACTACTTATTATGAGGAAAGACAACAAAAGAAACTCAATTAATAAGGCATTTTAATACTATCATAACCATGAATATGTACAACCTACAAAGAGAAGACTACGACGATGAAAAAATTTAGAGTTGTTTTGGGCGAAATTGATATTCCAGGTGCTATATTTCCGTGATCTGTTCTCGCTGACAACAAAGAGAAGACCTGAGAAGATGGTTGATGTGCAGAGGCTTCTAAACCAGGAAAACAGTCACAGCAGTCTCATTAAGAAGTAAGCAAGTGGTAGGGACACAATACGTACTACCTATCACTTGCTTACCTCTTGACAAGGCTCTGTTGTGACTCTGTTTTCTTGGTTTAGAAGCCTCTGCACATCAGCCATTACCTCAGATCTTCTCTATAGTGTTGTCAGCGAGAACAGAGCACAGTAATATAGCACCTGGAATATCAATTTCACGCAAAATAACTCGAAATTCTTCCATCGCCGTAGTTTTCCCTTCGTAGGTCCACCCGCGGCGACCCCGACTTATCCCCACAATGCACCGATGTAAACAAACCGTGACGTAGTTATTGGTAGGGTCCATTGTCCAGTATCGCGGCACATCAGAGATGCCTACCAGATCTATAGTATAGAAGACTTTTTCTGTGATCGTTTTTCCAATGAAACTATATGTAAGATAATTCATGATATTCTTAGGTTGTATGTGTGATTTATTTTTTTGTTACTGGGGAACTGTCTGGATGTTTTTGTGATTTACTAAGTAAATTTGTGGACTACAGTGTAGATGATTACATATATTTCTGTATATGTAAAGATTTATCTATTTATCTTAATTCATGTTTACATGTGTATTATTATTAAGTGTATAATGTGATTCCTGACTGTGGTCAATAAAAATATCTATCTATCTATCTATCTATCTATCTGTGTGTGTCAAGAAAAAACATGTAGACAGTTACAGACAGCTATAAACAAAGGGAGTACCCACTCACCCACCCACACACCCACAGGGAGGCTTAATTAATAGATCTCGTGATAAGGGCGCTGTTGTTAAAGAGCGTGTAATTAACCTAGCCATAGACCAATGTATACCTGGACTGCACACGCGACAATGTTTTGAATTGCGGGGCTGCATAAGGGCCTGCGGGGCCGCCCGACAAAGAGATATAGTGGTCTATGGACTATCATATAGACTGGTTTATCAGTATATATGATATACTGTAATCTTCGTAAATGTTTGTTCTATAATATTATCAAATAAAAACCAGTAAAACACGCTAAAGAAATGCCATTACGAGACTATGAAGAAATATGCATGAACTTGATATTCACTTAACTCTTCGCCATTTAAAACTTTGCGAGTCAACTTTTATCATGAAGAGTATCAATAGAAGCGCAATTTTATTAGCTTTCCATTGCTATATTTCGTTATCTGATAAAATAATTAGAACCATGCATAAATTAGCGTTAAATAAATAAATAAAATTATCAATCGGGTAATTTTCCCGATTGATAATGTTATTTATTTACTTATATATTTCGTTTTCTGATAAATGAATTAGCAGCATGTATAAATTAGCGTTGACTAAATAAATAACCTCATCAATCGGGAAAATTACCCGATTGATGATTTTATTTATTTAGTTAACGCTAATTTATGCATGGTTCTAATTAATTTATCAGATAACGAAATATAGCAATGGAAAACTAATAAAATTGCGCTTCTATCGATACCCTTCATGATAAATATTGACTCGCAAAGTCAAAAATGCCAGAGTTGAAGTGAATAATTCACTTCTATAATCATAATTCATGTAATCAACTTCATAATTCATGCATATTTCTTCAGTCTCGTAATGGCATTTCTTTACCGTGTTTTACTGTTTTTTATTTGATAATATTATAGAACAAACATTTACGAAGATTACAGTATATCATATACTGATAAACCAGTCTATATGATCCGTATATATATATATATATATATATAATATATATATCTATATGATATATATATATATATATATATATATATATATATATATACTAGCCGCAAAGCCACCCTCCGAGCGGACTTTTTGGCTAGCTCCTGCGAAGGGTTATTGGTGGGCCTTCGGCCCACCAAACACAGGCTCTCCAGATAGCCCCTTCTAACTTTCCTGAAATCCTGGATGTAGAAATGTATGTATTAACGCCTTACCCATCACCCCCCACCCATTCACTCACCCATTACCCATCACCCCCCCACCCATTCACTCACCCATTACCCATCACCACACACCCATTCACTCACCCATTACCCATCACCTCCCACCTATTCCCTCACCCATCACCCATCACCCCCCCACCCATTCACTCACCCATCACCCCACACCCATTACCCATCACCCCACCCATTCACTCACCCATTACCCATCACCCTACATCAAGGTTTCCTCAATTCTCGCAACCCACATTTTTTTTTCAAAATTCTCGCTAATAGGCTGCTAAAAAAAAAAAAAAAAAAAAAAAAAAAGATCGGATCTCATAAGTGGGCTTATAATGTGCCCCTGGTCGAGCTGGTTCCAAAACTGTGCCATATGATGGAATTGTGCCACGGGGGGCGGCACCTATCGCGGACATACACACAGACACACACACTTTCGCTTATATTATTATAAGATATAGATATATGAATCCGAGCGGCCCTCCGACTTCAGGGCAAGTTCAGGCCCATGTGCAACAGGCCGATATTCCGTGCGCAGTCCAGGTATACAGTGGTCTATGACCTAGCCTATAAGGCTATAGCCTTATACCAGTGTGTGTGTGTGTGTGTATGTGTGTGTGTGCTTCTCATAGTCTTCGTTAAGGGAGGCGGAAGGGGAAAGATAACTAAATTAACGAAAATTCTAAATAAGGAAGATATGATGATGGAAGAAAATGAAGATGGTGATGATTAAAGAGAGAGAGAGAGAGAGAGAGAGAGAGAGAGAGAGAGAGAGAGAGAGAGAGAGAGAGAGAGAGAGAGAGAGAGAGAGAGAGAGAGAGAGAGAGAGAGAGAGAGAGAGAGAGAGAGAGATAGAGAGATAGAGAGAGAGAGAAAAGAAAAAATTATAATAACAACATTTATGGGGCAAGACGAAAGGTTAAAGAGTGGGTAAACATCAACGGAAAAGAAGAGGAAGAGGAGGAGGATGGGAGGAAGAGAGGAGGGGTATAAATAATGAGCCGTGTTTTTGTCGTCCAAGCACCGTCTTGGTACGAAGACCGTTTTTTGTCTTGATTGGTTTCTGCGACAAAAACACAAGCTTGGTAGGAGCCGAAATAATAATCAACGCAAAACATTGCAAACAATATCACAAAGTAGTATAACACACATTTCAGCAAGTGTTATCACTTTGAGGTGAATACTGAAGGTATATTATGAAGGTTAAAATAAACAATAACAACACGGAGCCGAAAGGGTAGCCAGTTGTCAAAAGCACCGAAAATATAGCCAGGATGGGGCCTGCGTTTCTCTTGCCTAACTATTTACCTTATGTGTTATGTGTGTTGACGATGAGTGTCAATATACATCCAGTCCAGTCTCTTCAGATATATTTATTATATATGAGAAACAACATTCCGCATCAGCCGAAAACGTTTCAGTTATTTTAATGCCACAAATTCGCCTCTCTTGATATAATGTGGTGATCATGAGTGTCATTATTCTGACTGCCCTGCCTGATATGGTGTGTGTGCGACTGTAGGCATGCACATTTCTCTATTATTCACGTTGCACAAGGAACTGTGATTATTTCTTCTGGTGAGTTTTGAATTAATCTGCTAACCGTTTCTGAGGCAATCACTTTTTTTGGGGGGAAGGGAGTGAAGGTTAGGTTAGGTATAGCTTATGTTAGGTAAAGGTTAGGTTATGCTAGGTAAAGGTTAGGTTATGCTAGGTAAAGGTTAGGTTATGCTAGGTAAAGGTTAGGTTAGGTTAGGTAAAGGTTAGGTTAGGTTAGGTTAGGTTAGGTTAGGTTAGGTTAGGTAAAGGTTAGGTTAGGTATAGGTTCGGTTATGTTGAATTTTGTTTTTCAATCATTATTTGTCGCAAATCACTTAAAAAAATGTATTTGCAACAGAAACGGTTAGAAGATTGATTCAAAACACATCAAAACTTATCAGAAAAAAAGTTTCGTCCACCAAAGTGAATTCGGTGTCAAACTGGAAATTTAAGTTTTTTGGATAATGGGGAATTAGGTAATATTTTTGGGGGTATATGCTGAGTAGGAGCCACTTGCAAGATACACTATGTAAAGATATATTGGAATATTTGATTAAAAAAGATAAGTCTGAGAGTATTAAAGATAACGTGTATGATTCCATAAAGCACTATCATCATAAAACTAATAACCCAAAGGAAATTAAACCTAACCTGGACTCCCAACAACGTTAACTAACCAATTTATTTGACCTAATTCCTACTAACCAGAGAGTAAGGTTTTTCATAAACTATTTATTTTTCATGGTAAAAATGGACGAGGACTGCGCGGTCATTTTTGAGACGTTGACTAGTTTCTCCTTGCCTAAAATTAGTGTTTTTTTCACATGGAGGTATTTTTATTTTCCGGAAACCCAATACATTTTTCTTTTCTTTTTCATCACCAAATCCTAAGGTCGCCGTTTCCATTGATAACAATGTACGTCCATCAGAAAAAGCACTAAAACTTTGCCAGGATATAATAGTCAGTGTCTCAGAAACCAGAGAAGTGACAGAATTATACGAAAACCAAGTGCGCCCAGCCCCGCCCCGCATTCGCCAGCTGCCGAGTAGTCCGCTTGTCTCGCCCTGCTGCCTGCTGGGAGGATTATTACCCGAACCAAACCTAACCTAACCTAATAACGGGGGGGGGGGTTTCGCCCCCCTCGACCCCCCCGGCGAGATTATGAACCTAACCGAACCTTAACCTAACCTCCTATAGGGTTGGGGGGCCTCTGAAAAGGGAGTGTGTCTGTAGTGTATGCGTATTAACCAACTTTATTATTTCTACAATATGTATATAAGTTTTGAAGGTTACGCGGAAGTGGATTAATAATGTACAATATACTGAGCAAAAAGTAATATAGAAAACGTAAGTGGTAACGGCGGTAGCGACCGCGCAGTTCTCGTCCATAATAACCTTATTTTCCCCGAGTATTGGAAAAGTGTAGCAATACACATAACAGACAGCGGCTTCTCATCAGTTATAACCAGGGCTTTGAAACGGTTTAAGGGAACGAAAACGAAAACCGAAACGAACGAAGTTATGCTCGGAACAAAAACGGAAACGAAAACGATATCATATTTACTGTTCCGGAGCAAAACCGCTATTTTGAAATCCCTGTAACCGGTTAATAACGTTATTTTTTCGTTCCATGCCATATTTGGTCACAAATCCATTTTCACTTCCAGTAGCCAAATGATTTAAGTAAATGCATCTGTATTACATACATACATTAATTAAGTCTACTGTATTTGTTCACTTGGCAATTGACGATGTGGTTTTGTTTCAAATAGTATCATATGCACCACTTTTCATTTAATTTGTGAAGAATAACTATTTTTTACCTTATATAATTATGAATTTATGTCTTCGTGATATGCATCACGTTCCCTTATTTTATTACACTTTCCAATCATGCAATCGTTAAACTATTATACTGCAGTTTGGTTTAAGAATATGCTTAGATTAATATCCAGTATTCGAAAAGGGATTATATATCGTGAGTATGTGCTTAAATTGTTAACTGTGTTCATAGCCTAATGCTTGGTACACCGAATTTCGGTGTGAGTGTCCTAAGTTCGAGTCCTTGAAGTACCACATGTAGTAATTTATTTCATTGATTAGGTTTATTTAAATAGTGGGTTGGTGATATTACGAATTAATATAGTTTTACCATATATAATATTTATAAATAATTAGTGATTCATGTCTTTACGACGACTGAGATTGCATACTCCTACACTACGCTTCCTGTATTGCATAAATAAATGTGTTATCTTATTTAAGTCGTATAATAATATAGTTCTTACGACATCTAAGGGTTTGATTTTGTTGGATATGTGCACCATGAAATGTTTGGCTTTATTACCATCTATAAAAATGTAGTCATGTATAGGCATTATTATTTTTTAGGGCTAATAGCATATTCATTACATGGTTTGAGAATAACGTTCTAACCGGTTTTCATTTCGTTCTAACCGGTTCAGGAACGTTATGTTTGGAGGAACGAAAAACGAAACGTTAATAATACTATTTGTGATCGGAACGAACCGTTTGAGAAATTATTTCGTTTTCAAGCCCTGGTTATAACACCATATCTCTTCATCTATCTGTTATATGCCGTTATTTCTTCTTCTACAACCATTTGTCATTACTACTTTGTCACATTATGTTGTTTTTCATGTCAAGTGAGCCTTTCTTAACCTCAGCCACTCGTCATATTCTGCTCCAATGTCCTTTCTTTTCTCTTGTTTCCACGGGATAATTTTCTACAAGACAGCCTGAGAGGTGTCTTCGCAACGCTTGCTTGGTATTCCTGATGGTCATGATGATAGGCATGGTTTTCCCCGCATCTGTACGGCATCACAACAAAGCCACGCGGCGCCGAAACTCTCGTTTTCTAATGCTTGTTCTCTAATCCCGTCTTCGTATCAAGACCGCGCTCAAAAACAGCAAATCTTGGATTGGTCTTCGTAATCCAAGACTGTGCTTGGACGACAAAAACACGGCTATGGTTATAGAGAAAAGAAGCAAAGTGATAGGGAAATAGTAGATCGAAAAGAAAGGAGGAACTAGATTATGAAAGAGCGAAATCACTTTGGAAGGGAAAGAGGAAGGAAGGAGTGAAGCTTGAGGGATAAAGAAAAAAGGAGGGAAGAAAAGAACGGGAGGAAGGAGGATCGTAATGAAGATAGAAAGGAGAGAAGAAAAGCACCGAAAAGGGAGACAAGTACAATAAACTAGTTCTACAATCGAAACTGATGCCACTACTGTAAACCTGACTCGCGTGAGAGAGAGAGAGAGAGAGAGAGAGAGAAGAGATAGAGATGAGAGATGGAGAGAGAGAGAGAGAGAGAGAGAGAGAGAGAGAGAGAGAGAGAGAGAGAGAGAAGAGAGAGAGAGAAGAAGAGAAGAAAGAAAGAAAGAAAGAGAGAAAGAAAGAAGAAAGAAAGAAAGGAGAGAGAGAGAGAGAGAGAAGAGAGAGAGAGAGAGAGAGAGAGAGAGAGAGAGAGAGAGAGAGAGAGAGAGAGAGAGAGAGAGAGAGAGAGAGAGAGAGAGAGCATATGTATGAGTTCTAAGCAAAGATTAGCCACTAGACCAGTGAGAGCAAGAGTTGTAAGTAGGTAGGTACTGTATTATGTATGCACTTCACGGTCATCCCCAAACTACAGTGAAAGTGGCAGCCTACATGAGGAGTAGGAGGAGGAGGAGGGAGAGGTTGGTGTGCTGAAGGCGGACAGTCATGGTGGATGAGAGAAGAGAGAGAGAGAGAGAGAGAGAGAGAGAGAGAGAGAGAGAGAGAGAGAGAGAGAGAGAGAGAGAGAGAGAGAGAGAGAGAGAGAGAGAGAGAGAGAGAGAGAGAGAGAGAGAGAGAGAGAGAGAGAGAGAGAGCGAGAGAGAGAGAGAGAGAGAGAGAGAAGAGAGAGAGAAGCGAGAGAGAGAGAGAGAGAGAGATGAGAGAGAGAGAGAGAGAGAGAGAGAGGATAGGATTGGGTGACTTAAGACGGTGGGTTATGGAGGGTGGGTGTGAGGGAAGGAGGGTGGGAAGGAGAGAGGGAGAGGCCCTAGCGTGGTGTGGATGTGAGGGAAGGGCAAGAGGGCAGAAGGGTCGAGACTCACCCAGCAGACACACACACACGCGCGCGCGCGCGCGCGTCACATACACGGTATTAACACACGTCACGATGGTCAAGTGGATAGTGTTCATTCTGTAGTTAGCAGGTTCGAGGCCTAGCTCGCTCCCGGGGATTTTTCACTGACAAATTCGGGCGGGTACTATCCCCTTTGAGCAAGGGGATGGGGGTTCATGGTGTGTGAGGTCCTTACCATAATATCGGTCATAATTAGCTCCAAGCTCGCTCCGGGAGAGTGAAACTGGCGATCACGAGTCCACCTCGCGTGGACAAGACCATGGCTGAATTACACATCTGCGTGGTCAAGTGGATAACAGCGCTATTATAGACATGGCAGGCCATTCTGTGGTTGGGAGTTTGATCCCCTACCCCGCTCACTCCTGGGGATTTTTCATAAACAAATGCAGGCAGTTATTATCCCCCTTGTGCAAGGGGATAGGATGTGTGTTGTTTGAGGTCCCAGCATTACCTAAAGATCGTTTACTAACTTACTACGAGCTCTAAGCTCTTTTCGGGAGGGTAAAATCTGGCGATCGCGAGTCCAGCTCGCATGGACAGTACCGTACCGACAATACACACATACAGTTACATCTCATTCAGAAGAAATATATCTCTCTCTCACAGATGATGCAGTGTGAGCACCTACCTAAGAGTCAGATGAGAGCGAGAGAGAGAGGAGAGATATCAATCGTGCAGTGATTGGGATCTCTCTCTCTCTCTCTCTCTCTCTCTCTCTCTCTCTCTCTCTCTCTCTCTCTCTCTCTCTCTCTCTCTCTCTCTCTCTCTCTCTCTCTCTCTCTCTCTCCACTTGTTTCACTTCCACGCACAATTGCCCAATTCACAAGATTTTCATCACTACTAATGAATGAAATGGAACACTCACAAAGTAACAACACATCTGATTTAAAAAAAAAAAAAATCATACTCAACACATATGGAGCCTTCCTCTTGTAGCCACACAATATAATTTAGTCTACCTTCCTTCCATTTTCGTTTCCTTTCCGTTCTTGCCCTCAATAGACTACCTTATACCCACCCCGGTCTCACCGGGCTTAAGTCATGTTCACGATGGGTTTGCGATGTCTTTTTTGGCTGTTCGCAACTTGGACGCAACGAGGATTAAGTAGGAATAGATCGGTGTACCGATCGGTGATCGGTGAATAGATTCTACGATTTTTAAACGCAAGCAGGATTTGCTGCATGCAGCATTTCCTCCTTGCGACAAAAACATCGGATCGACCACGTAGATAGGACGCAGATTAATCTGAGATATACCGCCTACCGACCCCCTACCACTCGCAGAATAGTCTGCGTTAAATTGCCATTCGCAGACTAGTCTGCGGAAAGTCTCAGAACAGTCTGCGTTTGATCGGCGAATAAACAAAATAATTTGAATTTTATCCAGGTTCTTCCACGTGTTCGCAGATCGTTCGCAGAGTGTTCGGCGACAGGACGCAGACTGTTAGCAGATAAGACGCAGACTAGAAAATTTATTTTCCCCCAATTTTTATATTTTTTCCCCCGATCGGTTGCACTGTTCGCAGACTGTTCGCAGAGTGATTGATTCCTAACGCAGAATAGTCTGCGATAGGGTAAGGTTTTGTCGAAATCTCAACTTGAACGCAGCGTATTTTTAACGGAAACCCATCGTTAACACGACTTAAGCCCGGTGAGACCGGGCTATTAGTGAGCTCGATCTGTCATCTGGTGGCCGTCTGGGAACTACACGCGGAGCTAAAATGTAGGGTCTGGGGGTGTCGGGCTCGACTTATTTTCTATTATTCCCTATCAAACCAGCTACAATTAAGTGTTGTCATGGTCAACATAGGTTTATGCAAAATGGAAATATATGAGGTTTACATTATTCATGGCGTTAAAATGAGGATTGTTGGCAAAATAGAAGCATTCGATCACAGGTGTCCTACAACATTCTACTAAATACTGTAAAGGAATGCTTCAAGGCGGATGCATGGGTTAATATTACCTTCTCTTTGCATGCATGGAGATAATATTAACCCATGCACCCGCCTTGAAGCATTCCTTTACAGTATTTAGTAGAATTTTGTAGGACACCTGTGATCGAATGCTTCTATTTTGCCAACAATCCTCATTATAACGCCATGAATAATGTAAAAGTAAAACTCGTATATTTCAATTTTGCATAAGCCTATGTTGACCATGACAACACTTAATTGTAGCTGGTTTGGTAGGGAATAATAGAAAATAAGTCGAGCCCGACACCCCCGGACCCCACATTCTAGCTCCCAGACGTGTAGTTCCCAGACGGCCACCAGATGACAAATCGAGCTCACTCAGGTAGTCTATAGAAAAATAGTTTTATAATTATGTTAATTACTTAAATTACATTAATTCCTTTTCTCCATTACCTTTTGTAATACACACATTTTACTGTACCATGTTGTTGTCTTCATAATTGTATGAGGAAAGACAACAAAAGAAACTCAATTAATAAGGTACATTAATACTACCATAACCATGAATATAATAATAATAATAATAATAATAATAATAATAATAATAATAATAATAATAATAATAATAATAATAATAATTGTATACAGGCAAAAAACAAAGCAACAAGAACAAGCAAGCCAAGGAGTAAACATAAGTACTAGAGGAAAAACAAAAAACAAGAACAAAGTACAGGCACATTAAGGGACATAGGCTCATATTCCTAGTCTATCGCAATTGCGATTACCACGATGTAAATACTACCGTCGCAATTCCAGAGAACTGCAACTCGATAAATGCCAGTGGTCACTGGCAGTTTTAACTCAAAGGTTGGTCTACTGTGTTTTCCCTCCGCGACTAGCATTTTCGTAGATCAATTTCGCGATAAATATTGATGCACTGCATCTGAATACCAAAAAATATAGTTCTTCTGTTGTTCTACTAATTGTATGGATGACGTGCATTACGATGGAACGTTCTAAAATAGTAATTTAATGCAAATTACTCGCCTCGAGTATCAAAGCTTAATATATTTTTTAAGGCGAATTTTGGTGAGGAAGCCGTAAGAAGCCGGCTTCTTGCCAGCTTCTCTCTCGCTTGCGTGCCTCGCCAGAACGGCTGACGGTTGCCAGCTTCTTGTCGGGGCTCGCCCGCTCGGCGATCACAGCTGATAGCTGTAAACAAAACAACCACACAATGACGGTTGATTGAGCCGTGTTTTTGTCGTCCAAGCATCGTCTTGGTACGAA
This sequence comes from Chionoecetes opilio, assembly GCA_016584305.1. Classification (NCBI taxonomy): domain Eukaryota; kingdom Metazoa; phylum Arthropoda; class Malacostraca; order Decapoda; family Majidae; genus Chionoecetes; species Chionoecetes opilio. The sequence goes on from JACEEZ010015821.1 coordinate 335,015, forward strand.
GACCGTTTTTTCTCGCAATTGAAAACGGGTTGGTTTCTGCGACAAAAACACAACAAGCTTGGTAAGGGCCGAAATAATAATCAGTCCAAAACATTGCAAACAATATCACAAAGCAGTATAACACACATTTCAGCAAGTGTTATTGGAGTGGTCTTCGTAATCCAAGACGGTGCTTGGACGACAAAAACACGGCTTATATTGATTTAATGCCAAATAATGGTGAATGTGCACACAATGATGAATTGTCATCTTCAACTCATATTCAACCACATCTTCTCTCATAAACATACTGAATTAAACGCAATGCTAATCATTTCCACAATATATACCTATCAGCTGCTCTACCTACCAATTAATTAATTTCATGTCCATCAACAGTAATGTCATGCATACTTAGATATCTTGCAATGTTTTGTGGTGGCCATTCTAATAAAGTGGATGATGGCGAAGCTTAAAGGTTTATGGTACTACGTACTCTCGTATACCAGATTTCTCGTCCCCGTCGGCTAGTTACAATTAACATTTTCACGTTCTCAACAAGTGTGGGAGATCTCTAAGAACCCAAATTGGAGCATAATGCATCAGCGAAAATGTTTCCGGTCTGCTTTTGATAGCATAATTAGTAAAATTAGAAAAACAACGTCTGGTGTTATGGTTAAAAGACTCGCTTAAGTTATTTCACCAGACTTGACGTTCTCCTCTCGTCATGTCCTACCATTTTAGCTCTACTAAATATACAACTTATGCTAATTTGTGCCATATCATCAGCGAATTCTGCAAAAACTACTACGTCACAGCTAGGGACTATCGTCAGGCTGATAAGATATGATAATTCTTTCACCAGTTTTAAAGTTGTCCTGTCATGTCATTAACCTTGTGTATTCTTATACGTGGTCTTAAGGTAAGTCCATGCTTTTGAATGTACATCTGTGTTTACTTATGTCCTGTTATCTGTGATTACATTATTTCTACGACGATATTCACTCTGTACAAGCTCCGCCTGGCCTGCTGTTGTGCGAAATATTGTAAAGGCGCGAAATCCTGTAGACCCCTCCATTCATCGCTCTTATTTCACTGGTTTTACAGGTTAACTGCTGCCCTGATACATGTTACAGGCAACATCGAGTCACTAGCTTCCCATGAGAACACTTACAAGTAATAATAGTTACTCAAAAGCTTAAAATATCCACGTCAAAAACAGTCAGGTTGTGGGAACATTTAATGTTTACCTCTGACATCACATATCGTGACGTATGAAGCCATGAGAAGCCGTGAGAACCGGGGCCCAGTACTCGCTTCTTCCGGCTTCTTACGGAGCTGGGGCAAGCTGTAAGAAGCCGGCTTCTTAAAAGTGCCTCGAGTTAACAGAAAACGCAAGCTGCAAGAAGCCGGCTTCTTGCGGCTTCCTCACCAAAATTCGCCTTTACATGTATATTGTAGCATGTTTTATTGGGGGCGATGTTCACACTGTTTTCTAAGACAGTACTGCTGCGTCTGGCAAACGCTTGTCAAAATACAATAAGCACTGCTTTGAAAAGAAGAAGATTCAATATAGAATGCCGAAATCGTACAGGGCGGCGACAAAGTAGGTTATAATTGTGGAGGCGGCATGCCGCGCTTTGTGGCGGGAAAATTGAATCAAAACATTTCGACTTAACGCGTCGACTCATTGCACTTCCAGGCTTTCTATCTGATTGATACACAATAATAACAGGAAAATATGACTGGCTAGGTATAGTTAACTTCTAAACATTCGTTATTGACTATATAATATCATAGAGTAACATTTACCTCGCCTCCTTAACTATAACCTTCATGGTTATTTGGTTATATACATGTTTTACAGAATCAGGCTTCTATAAAATATACATATAGCAGAAAATCGTTCTTAATATTATACTTGTGTGTTTTAAGTGCAGTGGAATAAGCCCATATTTTGTTTTCCAGTAGACCAACTTATTACCAACCTGGGAGTTAAAACTGCCAGCGACCACTGGCATTTTGGAGTTTCAGTTCTCTCGAATTGCGATCATCAAATACCACGATGGTATCTCTAATCATCGAGAAGGGGCGGAGCTTAAATGTAGTGGGCAAGCCTGAGGCAAGATTACAAACCGATGCGGAACATGCACATGGCAGAGGAAAATATTACATAAATAGTCTCCTTACCGCAGCTATTACTATATAATGATGCTAAATTACATATATACGATTATAATCTGTAGTTTTTGGGGGTCTCACTGTTTTGTATCGTTATATTTTAAATCATAATGTATCAACCGTGGGTGGCAGGCCTGAAATGATACGCTCTGCTCACAGCAGCGGTACAAATGATAATAAATATACATGGATTTTGTGAGGAGGATACTTTCTTCTATCACCAAAAAGCTTATATACCTTTGATTTACATTATTATATGTATTTATGAATCGCCTACCCCGTACATATACATGTATTTGGTATGTTGCTGTACCAACCGCTCGCTTGTAACACTGCTCGATATGTAAACAATGCGACCAGCTGTTTTTTGTTAAATACATATCAGGGGTCCCAGCGTACGGCTTTTATGAATCAGCGTACGTAGTTAAATTTCTAGCGTTTGCCCATACTCTCCCCCTTTCCCCAAGCAAGCTTGAGGACCTGTGGGAATGCGGGGTTTTCGGGTGGGGAGCAAATGATGCTTCGGACACTTGCGGAAAATTTACAAATTTCAGATTTAGGAGTTATGTATGAGAGCCAGAAATCCCTAATGCTAGGGAAATTTACCCAACCAGATTTAGCCTAACTTCCAAGCGGGGGGCTCTGCCCCCCTCGATCCCCGGTAATCTACCTAACCAAAGCAAATTAAACCTAACTTCCTAGCGTGGGGCTCTGCCCCCCTAGACCCCCCGATAACACTGGGGAACAATTTGAAGAAAAAAAAATTGTTGTTAGATTTTTGAGCTTATTTAGACTAAAATTGGCATGCTGATTCCAAATCTGTAGTCAGTTTTTTTCTAGCACGTCAAGTTTTTTCTCCACAGCTTGCCCTCCAGATAAGCAAAATTCCACTTGTGAGCTGTAGTAAAACTTGCCAGCTGATTACGATTTGACTCATCGAGAGCTATGTGGCAACTTGTTTGTGCAGTACAATTAAGACAGTGCGGTTTGAGAGGGTGGTGCAGCTCCAATGGGCCCAAAGTACTATCAATATCTGCAAACAGAAAGCTAGGATAGTGGGAAATTTAGGAGGATTTGTTATGGCTTTTCTCTTAACCTTGTAACAACATACCATTGTAATTTCTATTTCGTTTTATGCGGGTTTTTTTTTGTTTTTAAAAGCTTGTAACTATTCCAGCTTAGTGTTTTATTTACATAGGTATATATTTCTTTTTTTTCAGATCATGTCTGCTCCTGCTACGTCTCGTTGAAAAAGCCTAAACAACCCTGACTCCTTCTGCTAATATGTGTAGTTTCACCATTCCAAGTAAGAGGGCAAGCATCAGCGTTTTTGTCAAACAAGCAATTTGCATATTTTAAAGTGAAACTCGGTGATAAAAGGGACAAGCTATGGGCCCCTCACAAAGGGGTGCAAGCAGTGTGTCGAGAGATTACGGATGTGGCCCAAAAGGGAAAACACGTAAAAAAGTTGGCATTTGGTATCCCCAGGGTTTGGCGAGAGCAAAAGATCATTCCACAGACTGTTACTTTTTTTTAGTAAAAACATCAGGATTTAACAAGAAAAATAAAAGTAAAATAGAATATCCTAATCTACCGTCAGCTATAAGACCAATGCCTCATTCAGCTGAAATTCCAGTGCCAGTTTCGAACAACACTCCTCTAAAAATCTGAGTGATGTTGAAAAAACGCAGTGACAGCAATGATGAAAGATTTGACTTTCACGAGGATTCAGTTCGTAGGGGATTTGATCAGCACGAGTTGAATGATTTAGCACGTGATTTGGGCCTATCCAAAAAAAGCTTCAGAAATACTAGCATCAAAAACTGAACGAGAAAAACATACTTGAACAAGGAGTGAAGGTATCATACTTCGAACCAGAGAAAGTACATTTCTGCAGTACTTTCGAAGTGCCAGCGGTTTTGGTTTTGCCATAACATTCCGGGTTTTTACTGAAGGAATTAGGGCTTTCAACCTACAATCCAAATGAATGGCGATTGTTTATTGATAGCTCAAAGCGGAGCTTGAAGTGTGTCCTTCTACACAATGGCAATTGTTTGGCGCAGTCCCTATTGGGCATTCGGTCTGTCTTCGTGAAGAATATGGAGATGTAAAGAGAGTCATTGAGTTATTGCAATATGACAAACACAATTGGATCATCTGTGTTGACCTTAAAATTTGGGGTCCTTCCTTCTTGGTCAACAACGTGGATACACAAAGTATCCCTGCTTTCTCTGTATGTGGGATAGCAGAGCTCGAGAGAAGCATTGGGTTCAGACGAATTGGCCTCCGAGATCTGATCTTCATCCTGGAGATCCTAACATTGTTTCATGAGCCACTTGTTGACAGGAAGAAAATAATATTCCCACCTCTGGGACATAAAACTAGGTCTCATGAAACAAAATTTTTAAAAGCATTGTCAACTGATGGCGACTGTTTGAAGTACATCATCTTGGCATTTCCTGGACTGTCAATTGAAAAAATCAAGGCCGTGTGTTGATGGTCCACAAATTCGACAGCTCATCAAAGATGAACATTTCAAAAGGTACTATGTCAGACCTTTAAAAGAATGCTTGGGGTATCATTCAAAGACGTCGTCAAGAACTTTCTTGGAAATACACGTGCAAGTAATTACGCAGAAAAATTGTTCAGAAAATATTGGAGAGTACCAAAGCGCTTGGTTGCAACATGAGTATTAAAGTACATTTTTTGCATAGCCATCTTGCCACTTTCCCGGGAAAAACTTGGTGCTGCTAGCGACGAGCAAGGTGAACGATTTCACCAAGATTTGAAGGTTATGGAAGAACGTTACCAGGGTAGATGGGATGTGCATATGATGGCTGACTATTGTTGGAGCATCAAACGCGATAGTCCTCAAGTTGAACACTCCAGACAAAGCTACAAACGTAAATTTTTACCTTAACCTGCACACAATTATAGCCTTATCCTTTCTAAAAACATGATAATGTTAAATAAACATTCTATTCATGCCTATTTCTTTCATTTTTCATTGTATGTTAACATTTGCAACTTTTTATAAAATAAGCACTGTTACTGTTATGTACAGTATTTTTCATATTTTTTAAGAAAACGAAAATCCTACAGTTCAAAAACTTGACGTGATAGAGAAAAACTGAGATCAGTTTTGGATTCAGCTCCCAAAAATTACTTAATAACAAGTGTCAGACCTAACTCAACAAAAATTTGTTCCCCAGTGTAATCTAACCTAACCTCCTAGCAATAATCACCCGATAATCTAACCTAACCTTCTAACGAGGGGGGGACTCCGCCCAACCTCGACCCCCCGGTAACCAAATAAAAGTTTACCTTACCTCTTAGTGGGAGGGGTGGGGGGTTCTCGACACTCTCTCTGATCATCATTCAGTTTGTGAGGAGCGTAAGGTTCCCACGTCTCTGGACTTAGAAGAAATCCAATCAATTTTCACTACATCTAGGAAAGTTTTACGCTACCCCTAACTAATATAAACTATGTGGTTGCGACGCATATTTTGTACCCCAGATGGTAAAAATGGACGAGGACTACCCGGTCATTTTCTTAGACACGGACTAGTTTTTTAACCTAACCGAACCTTAACCTAACCTCCTAAAGGGTGGGGGGTCTCCAGATGGGGAGGAAGTGTCTGTATGCGCTATTAGACAACTATATCATTTCTTCAATGTGTATATATAAGTTTAATGGTTACGCGGAAGAGGATTGATACTGCACAGTATACTGAAAAAAAATAATACAGAAAACGTAAGTATAATAACGGCGATAGCGACCGCGCAGTTCTCGTCCATTATATCTCTCCAGCCAAATAACCCGCATTCCCCCAGGTCCCCAATTAAGCTTGTTTTGAGGGAGAGAGGGGAGTATGGACAAGCACTAGAATAATACCGAACAATCGCCGACGGGGAAGTTTTCGCCAACAGTTCCACTTGTAACATTTGAAAAGCAGGAATAAAAGGTTTTTCATAATTGGCCACCACATTTTTCGAAGACATTATTATGAAAAAAAATAATACAGAAAACGTATGTATAATAACGGCGATAGCGACCGCGCAGTTCTCGTCCATTATATCTCTCCAGCCAAATACCCCGCAGTAGGAGAATTTCCTCTGTACAGTATTTCCCACGACAAGAAGCTTGGTGGTCTGCTTGATGATATATATCATCATCATCAGTCATGTCGTGGGTATAACATGGCCTAAGTATGCGAATCGATCCACAAAAGTGAGGGCAGACCCACCGAGCCATGCTGTTTTCAGGTAATTCACCTGAGCGCGTGCCGGTGATACTACCATGCACTGTCTTAGTGGTGTTGCAGACAATGTCATGCTTGGGAGCATACACCTGACACACATTGATAAGGCCCTGCAACGCATCCGCAGTGGGTGCGAGCAGTACTATATCATCAGCATAGCTCAGTGAGTTGATGCACCCATTATGTATGTGGCAGCCGATACCTGTATCACGAAGGTTGGCACTGAGATCATCCGTGTACACATTGTACAGGTAGGGGGATAAAATCCCCCCCTGCCGAATACCATTGGCAGTACTAAAGGACAGCGAGAAGGAATTACCCCACTTAACAGTAAATTCCTGGGTAGTGTACCAGTACATTAATAAATTAACAATGTACCCATGTGTACCCCTGACCAGAAGTTTATGAAAGAGCTTCCAGTAATTCAATCTGTCAAACGCCTTTCTGGCATCCAGGAAACACAGATAAACAGGTGAATTTCTGGAAGTGTAGTAATGAATGATATTCTTCAATGTCCACACACACATCTCAGTGCCAAGGCCTTTCTTATAGCTGAACTGATTGTCCAGTGTATACAGGTAGGCCTCAAGACGATGGAGCACCACTTTCTCCAGCACCTTGGACAGGGCGGTCGCTATGGCAATGGGCCTGTAATTGCCAGAGTTAGCAGGGTCCTTCACTTTGCTCTTAAGTAAAGGCACTATAAGCACTGCCAAGACCTGACTGGGTATGTACTGATGGCAGACACAGGCATTGATGAAGAGACAGAGCCAAGTAACCAGGCTGGGCGCATACTTAAATGCCCCAGAAGGGAGCCCATCCATACCCAAAGCCTCACTCGAGGAGGCTTTGCAATACCCCTCTCATTTCCCGTGGTCCACGCTGCAGAAACCCTGCAGCGACACACCACGCATCCCACCACGCAGGGCATTCTCACTCTCCTCGTCCTTCACACAGTTGAGAATGCCCTTGAAATGGTCTCCCCACATGGAGGCGATGCCCTCCTCCCCCACAGCGTGATCCACCCGTAGGGGAAGCGTGTGTGAGCCCAGGTTCATGCTGCGCACGCCACACCAAAAGTTAAAGGAGTCACCAGATGCCAGCTTGTCAGCCAGGGACTGGGCACGAAGCTGGTGCTCATGTGACTTACACCACCTGAGACACAGCTTGAATCTGGCCCTGGTGCTCCTCATCCTCTCAGCCAGTAGCCCCCAACGCGGACCACCACCCGCTCTCCACTCAAGGAAGGACTCCCGCGCGGCACTGTGCGCCTCACGAACAAACTCATTCCAGCCTGGTACCTACCTCCATCTCTTCCTGCAAAAACCAAACAGTCTGGCCAGCACGCACCATGCACTCTATCAACGCCTCGTGGGAGGCGTTAATGTCGTCATGGTGCCCACGGTCCAGACATGCATTCTGGAAGCAACAAACCCTGACAGGATCTATGGCAATGCCACTCAGCAACTCTGTCACTACACGACCATACTCCTCTCTCTTCCGCTTGTCCCGAAAATCCCACTTAATCCTTGCCGCATTATCCTGCCTGACCTGTGTCAGAGCAGGGAGCCCATTAACTTTGAAATCCACCAAGAGAGGAAAATGGTCTGAAGAGACACTGTTGTACAGAATGGAGCACTCATCCATCACATCAAACAGGCATGTTGACAACAGCACATGACCAAGCCACGTGCGTGAGAGACACCCCTGGTTGACATGAGTGAAGCTCGTTGGGGGAAGCGCCCTCACGTCAGCCATCACCATGTCGCGGTCTCCACACATGCGCTGAATGTCTGTAAAGAAGGCAGTGCCCGGGGCAGCATTAAAGTCACCGAGACTGCAGACATTCTGCTCCTCTGCATCCTCTATTATGGAGACGAGTCTTCATAAATACATCTGCTGTTCGTCCCTGTTCTCCACATTACTGGGGGGCAGATGAAGATACACATTCACCAGCAACATGGAGAACCGGTCATCCTTGTATGCAATGCCCAAGATGCGAGGATCCTGAGCATTACATACTTTGATGTATTTAGAAAGACTCTTGTGCCACAGAAAAGTGAGACCACCGTATGGCCTGCCACGCCTCGGGACCCGTGTCTCGTCCACCGCCGAAGTCGAGAACGACACAAAGTCCTTATGGAGGCCATTCGGTCTGTGCACCTCGTCAGGGCACAGCCACGTCTCCTGTAGGGCCAGCACGTGCACCTGCCCCAGGAGATAACTGATGTGAGGCTCACTACTCTTCACACCCTGACAGTTATAGGAGGCAATTTTCAGTTTACCTTCCATTGTTGACAGGGCGTGAAGAGGCAGCCGCAGCTGTTGGGAGAGAGCTATATGGGCACACAAACACATGTTGCTCCCAGTTGTTCATGTCGAGGAACTCACGGCGATACCTCCTGTGTGCAGAGACGACGAACGCGGAGAAGGTCCTCCTCCACAGCAGCGTCACCTCCACCAGGTCCTCCTTGACGTAGGCCGTGAGCTCCTCAACGGGGTAGTGCTGGGGCAGGTAACGCACCAGCACCTGACAGGGAGAGAAGGCCCCCAGGCGATTACTACCCCTTGTGCCCCACCCTCTTCCCGCGACCCGCTGGAGGGAGTGGCTGGGTGGAGCCCCGTGAGAGGGACTAGGGGGGGCTACGTGCCCCTGTGCGGAGCTGGGTGGGGCCCCGCGCCCCTGGGAGGGACGTTGCGACGTCGCCTCCTCGGCAGCTCAAAGCCTTGGTCCCCCTCATCACCCCCTGCGGCAGGAGGGACACTGGGGAGGCGGGGTGTCACAAGCGGCGAGGCGGGGCGCGACGCAATATGGGCAAACGTAGGTGGTCGAGACGTATCCTCCCCACGCCCAGGCTCCGCGGGGGGGGGGGGAGACAAACTACCAGACAACCTGGGGGATATAGACAACCTACAAAGAGAAGACTATGACGATGAAAAATTTAGAGTTGTTTTGGGCGAAATTGATATTCCAGGTGTTATATTTCCGTCCTCTGTTTTCGCTGACAACACTACAGAAGACCTGAGGTGATGGCTGATGTGCAGAGGCTTCTAAACCAAGAAAACAGTCACAGCAGAGTCTCATTTAGAGGTAAGCAAGTGGTAGGGACACAATACGTACTAAATACCACTTGCTTACCTCTTGACGAGGCTCTGTTATGACTCTGTTTTCCTGGTTTAGAAGCCTCTGCACATTACCTCAAGTCTTCTCTAGTGTTGTCAGCGAGAACAGAACACGGTAATATAGCACCTAGAATATCAATTTCGCACAAAATAACTCTAAATTCTTCCATCGTCGTAGTTTTCCCTTCGTAGGTCCACCCGCGGCGACCCCGACTTATCCCCACAATGCACCGCGGCGGCGGCGGTAAGCAAACCGTGACGTAGTTATGTCTGGGGCCCATTGGTAACGCTGGAGTGACAACCCAACCGGAGTGAGGGCACTGCTGACCACTACTACCTAGACTCAAGGTAGCACCATCGCCAGCCCTCGGTCCCCAGCCCCTACCACCCAGTCGGAGGGTATCAAGGGCGCTGCTACCCCCTGCCGACGGCGGACCCCGCAGTCGGCGCTGCCACTCCGGCCAGCGCAGCCCCCTGCCGCTTGTACTAGCCCCGCAGCCAGCGCTGCCCCTTGCCGCACGGTGGGGCCCCCTTTCCCGGGTGCTGTCCGCCGCCACCGCCAGGTTCTGCGGCCCACCGTCGACACCACCGCCGGGAGCCGTCGCCTCTGTCACGGCCACCACCACTACCGCCAGGAGCCTTTTCCACAATCCCTGGAAACCGTTGCCACCGCCACCGCCAAGACCAGTGACCACCAGCGTCAACGACGCCAATAGTCGCCATGCCGAACGACGACCCCAGCATGTATGCTGCCACAGCTGCCATCGCCTTCCGTGCACCTCCATTCTGCAGCCAGGACCCGTCCATGCGGTTCTCCATCTTAGAATGTAACTTCAAGGCTTCCCGCATCACTGCAAGTCTTACCAAGTTCTTCAATGACATAGCTCTTCTGCCACCTAACGTGCTCTCGCACATCTCTGACGTCATCAACAACGCTGTTACCTCTGACACTCCCTACGAAGACCTCAAGACTGCCATTTCGTCCCGCCTGGAATCTTAAGTGGCTGCTCGTCTTCAGGAGCTCCTGTCGAAGGAAGAACTTGGCAACGAGAAGCCATCAGACCTGCTACAGTGTATAAAGAAGTTATTCGGAAGTAAGTACACGTCTTTCGACCAATACCTGTTCAAACAACTCTTCTACCAACGTCTGCCGCCTACCATCCAACGCAACCTTTTCAGTGTCAAGAGCAAACTGTCACTAGATGAAGTTGATGAGCTTGCTGACGAGTTCATGGCGTCTCTTCCAGTGGAACACTCGTCTTCTGTCACAAGCATCGGAGCAAAACAAGATACTGAGCAAATAGCCGCGCTTGTGTCTCAACTCACCCTAAAAGTCAGCGCCATTCAGCAACGCTCATGTCGCCGTTCTACAACTCCCCACCGTTACCGACGACGATCAAGATCTGCGAGACATTCAAGAAATAAGTCAAGCGTCTGCTACTACCAAGTTTAGGCAAGACGCAATCAAGTGCAACACACCATGTACCTTTGACAAGACTTTAAACAACAACGGCGAACACTAAAGGTGCATAGTGTTCGCCATGCTTCGTCAGCGCTGCTCTACATTTATGATCCAATCTCCAGGAACAAGTTCCTCATCGACACTGGAGCTAAAGTCAGTGTCCTACCTGCAACGGCAAGCCAGAAGACACTGCCACCAGTCACGCACCTCTACGTCGCCAACGATACCAAGATACCCGTGTACAAGCGATAGTTGCTGCGAATGGGTCTTAACCTTGACCGTTCCTTCGAGTGAACCTTCTATGTGGGAGCAGTCTCTCAAGCCATCTTGGGCCGATTTTTTGACACGTTTCGACCTACTCGTCGACATCAAGAATCGCCGACTTCAAGATCCCTTAACTTCTGTCTCGACCTCAGCAGCAACAACCACTTGCGACAGCACCCAGATCTCCACCGTCAGTGCAGACAACCCATACGCTTCACTGCTGAAGTCCTTCACGATACTCACACAGCCTTACTCTGCAACCAGACCTGCAAAACACCACGTAACGCACCACATCGGGACTACTGGACCGCCGACTTACGCCAAGGCCCGTCGTCTAGCTCCAGAACGTTATCAGGCAACCAAGACAGAGTTCGAGTCTCTCCTCCGTCAAGGTATCATCCGTCCCAGCTCCAGCAGCTGGTCTTCCGCACTACACATCGTCTCAAAGAAGAATGGTGACATCAGACCATGTACAGACTACCGTGCACTCAACTTTCGCAGCGTCATGGACAGATACCCAACATTCATGAGTTCTCTTCTCAACTTTCCGGCTGTACCATCTTCTCCAGGATTGACCTCGTCAAGGCGTTTCACCAAATTCCAGTCAATCCAGCAGACATCCCGAAGACAGCCATCATTACCCCGTTTGGCTTGTTTGAATACATCCGGATGCCATTTGGATTACGGAACTCCGCTCAGACATTCCAGCGTTTCATGGACGAGGTCCTGCGAGGTCTACCCTTCTGCTTCGCCTACATCGACGACATCCTCATCGCCAGTTCCGACACTGAAGCACACCGACAGCATCTCCAGCAAATCTTCACTCGTCTTCAGGACTACGGGATCCAGATCAACATCGACAAGTCTGTGTTTGGTGTCCCTTCAGTCGACTTCCTTGGCCACACCGTCTCTTCAGCAGGCATCACTCCACTCCAGTCCAAGTGTAAGTCCATCCAACAGTTCCCGAAGCCGTCAACCCAGCGCCAACTCAAGGAATTCCTGGGGATGCTCAACTATTACAACCGCTTCATCCCGAACTGCTCACTTCTTCTCAGGCCACTCTACGCCATGATCAAACCCTGGAAGAAAGGCCAGTCTATCATCCTCGTCTGGACACCAGAAGCTGACGACGCCTTCCTCGCTGCTAAGAAGGCCCTCAGTGAAGTTTCAATGCTCAGTTTCCCCTCTCCGCCGACACTTCCATCTCTACAGATG
>JACEEZ010015821.1:352500-427500 GCA_016584305.1 Chionoecetes opilio
ACGATCGTCTGACTCAGACTGACTGATTCAGACGGACTAACTAGTCAGAGCGAGAAAAAACCAACGGAGATCGTCTAACTAGACGGAAAAAGTGCTAGTGTGACGCCGCCTTAAGCGGGCTTTTTGTTACCTCTTTTCCTTTTTGCCCTTGACCAAATATTTATAATGTATATGTATATTAGTGATGGACCGAATATTCGCATTCGCATTCGCAATTGCGAATATTCGCATGTTTTTTTAATATTCGCATTCGCATTCCCACTCGTAGTTTTTTTGCAAATATGCGAATATTTTGTCCAAATCATTAACTTACAAAAATAAGAAGAAATATTACAAGTGAACATAATATTACACAAGCAAGCATATAAATAAATTTATAGTTTAGCCGAACGTAAGTCAAAAGAATGAAGTGAGTTGGCCCGGTAGCCAAGGCTATAGTCCCTCGGACACTTAACTCCCTCCTCCACCCTTCAAGAGTGGCAGCCGCTACTCTCAAGGTCACTGTTACTGAACTCAACTCTTTTGCCTCGTGCGCCATAATGCAGTAAGTATACGCGCTCTTCTCTCTCACCCACGAGCACAATCAACTTTCTTTGAAAGAGACCAGAATTGCAGCAGCCTACTGCGTATTGCGTCCAGTCACACCAGTGTGGTTTGGGATTATTTCGAGATTATTTCTAATGACATTACAAACTGTAAACTTAGCAATAATAATTATTCATGTAAGATATTATCATGTAAGTATTCGTGTAGGAGTGGGTCCTCGTCCCGCAACCTGGAAACAGAAAATTGAATGAAATTTTCTTTAGGGCCGTGTCACATACGGACACTTTTCCGGCATCTTTTGGTATTTTGCTACCAAAAGATGCCCGTAGTGGTGGCAAAAAAATGCGCGTTCATCGCATGGCGTTTCGGCTACGAGCATCTTCTTGCATCTATAATAATATAAGCGAAAGTGTGTGTGTGTGTGTGTGTGTGTATGTGTGTCTGTGTGTGTGTGTGTGTGTGTGTGTGTGTGTGTGTGTGTGTGTGTGTGTGTGTGTGTGTGCTATAGGTTCCGCCCCCCGTGGCGTAATCCCATCATATGGCACAGTTTTGGAACCAGGTTGACCAGGGGAAGGTTTTAAGGCCATTTTGGGGATGATCCGATCACTTTTTTCTTCTTTTTTTAGCAGCCTATTAGCCAGAATTGTGAAAAAAAAGTGTGTTGCGAGAATTGAGGAAAACTTGATGTAGGGTGATGGGGTAATGGGTGAGTGAATGGGTGGGGTGATGGGTAATGGGTGTGGGGTGATGGGTGAGTGAATGGGTGGGGGGTGATGGGTTGGGGGTGATGGGTGAGGGAATAGGTGGGGGGTGATGGGTAATGGGTGTGTGGTGATGGGTAATGGGTGAGTGAATGGGGGGGGATGATGAATGGGTTGGGGGTGATGTGAATGGGTTGGCGTTAATACATACATTTCTAACTCCATGATTTCAGGAAAGTTAGAAGGGGCTATCTGGAGAGTCTGTGTTTGGTGGGCCGAAGGCCCACCAAAACAAGAACCAAGCACCAAGCAAGTGCTTGCACTTGCACAAGCACCAAGAGTGCTTGCACTCTGCCTGGTCAAACTTTTCCGTCTTTGTCTATCTACTTCCACCTTTCCTTCTTGCTGGAAGTTTGCTCACATTCAACCTGCTCCTAAGAAGGGTTACCATTCGAATCCTTCAAACTACCGTCCTATTACTTTGACTTCCAGCCTTTCTAAAGCTTTTGAATCTATCCTTAGGAAGAAAATTCTTAAGCAGCTATCATCTCATAATCATATTATGAGACTTACTAATCCACAGATTATACAGTACGGTTTCCGTAAAGGGCGATCTTCTAGCTTTCGTAACTAAATTTTGGTCATCCTCCCTTAGGAGTTTCGGTGAAACTTTTGTTGCTGCCCTTGACATATCAAAAGATTTTGATAGAGCCTGGCACAAATCATTAATTTTCAAACTACCATCTTTCGGTTTCTATCCTTCTCTCTGTACCTTCATCTCAAGTTTTTTTTCAAACCGTTATATTGCAGCTACCGTAGACGGTCATTGTTCTTCTCCTAAGTCTATCAATAGTGGTGTTCCTCAGGGTTCTGTCCTATCAACCACTCTCTTTCTATTATTCATTAATGATCTTCTAAATCTAACTATATGCCCTATCCACTCCTACGCTGATGACTCTACCCTGCATTTTTCAATGTCGTTCATTAGACGTCCAATTCAACAGGAATTAAGTTATTCACGGAGAGATGCCATAGAGCGCCTAACTTCTGATCTTTCTATAATATCTGAATAGGGCAAAGCAAACCTTGTTTTGTTCAATATCTCAAAAATACAATTTCTTCATTTATCTACTCGACATAAACCTTCCAGGCAATTATCCCCTTCTTCAATAATACTCAGCTTGTAGTGCCAGAATTTTGAATAACCCGCCAGTAAAATGCGGAGATATTGTGGCAATGCCGTTTATATTAAGCATGAGTAAAATAGGTTAGTTCTTAGCAGAATAACATTATTAGATGATAAGCAGTAAAGGTAAAGTTCATCCCTATCCCATTGTAAATGAGAAGGAGACACGTAGTATATAGTTATGATCAGGAGGTACTCATTTCCCCAGTTATTGTGGTAACTTACGTTCCGTAACATTCCATGGCGGAAGATTTTCCCGGGTTTTTATCCGAAGGCAGGAGTGTGTCCCGACTTTGGTTTAGGACCTTTTAACTAACTTTCAATTTTCTCATTCAAAAAAAGTTCTTAATCACTTTGGAGAAGTTCAACCACAGTGATAACTAAGCCCATGATTATCTTACATACTCTCCCCTCCCCCTAATTGAACTTTAAGAAAAAAGAGAAGTTGTAGCCTAGGATGGTAGAATGGAGAGTTTCGGACGATGACGTCACTCCGCCATATCTGCTTCTCCCTCTACACTGGTTAGCGATGCTCCCAAGTAATATCTTATTTACACCAGTATTTGTAATCTGAAGATCACACTGTTATTATCATAGCTTTCTATACGACTAAGGTCTCACTCTGCGATATCTGCTTCTCCCTCTACACACAGATACCTGATAAGAGAAGAGATAAGCTGTCCCCAGGGAGTCCACCTCATCCCCCCCCGAATCACACACACTACATAATCCCCCCCATCCATCATAAATAATGATGTTAACCTCAGTTATTTCAATAGACTAAAGTATTGATTTAGTTAGGATATGGATGTATCCATTGGTGATCACCCTGGCCTACAAGTGTTGTGAATTAGTTTTAGGATGCGGTGTGTTATCCGGTACGGATAAGTTACGGTTAAGGTGAAAGGTACGGCGGCGTACGTCAGCCCTAATATTTTCAGTCGAATGATTTACCCATATGTTGTTAGAGATGAATGTGTATTCCGTATTGAGGACTATTGTATTATCGGTGAGGCAATGTTAACAAGGAATTCCCGAAGAAGTCTCTCTTATGAGTCCTTAGTTTAAAATCTTGTTAGGCCAAATGGACTGCCAGGTCTTGGGCTTTCTTTCCGGTGATGTTGTAGTAAGATGAGGATGGCCGGGAGGGTGTTGATGGGTGTGATAATTGGAACAATAATCATTGTCCTACGCTCGGATATATGAATCCTTTATTACACCCCAACCCCCCCCCCCCAAAAAAAGTCTAATCCTTATTGGTAAAGTAAATTGAAGGTTCCCCGGCCTTGTACTCGGGGTGGTGGCAGCGATACCTCAATCTTAATTGGCAGGTAAGTTTTAATCAAAAACTGACGTTACTTTTTTATATATTCTCAAAACCCCGACGGTGCTCTGAAAGGGGGAAAATACCAGCACAACAAACTGTCTTCCTCTTATACAATGAACATTTTTGGAGTATCCGTTACTAAAAATCTGAACTAGAAATTTCACATTCATCTCTTGCTTAATCAGCTTCTAAGAAGTTTGGTGTCTTGTGGCGTTTGCGTCCATTCTTTTTTGTTCTCCCTCCCAGCTGCTTGGTCTGTACAGGGCCCGTATCCTCACTTACAATTAATACTAAACTTTGGAATTAACTCCCGAATTTACGCTTAACTTCACACTCATCGTTATCCTCACTCACTCTTTGCTTAATCTTTACTGTTAAGTTTGGTATCAACTTAATTGTGCTGGCGAGGACTTCTAAACCCCTTAATACCAAAGTTAATCGTAGGAAAAATTCAAAATGGCCGCCGCTTAGAAACGCCCATCTACTCCTCCGAACTTATCGAATGCGAAGTAAGTCTTTATATAACAAATACGGACGCTAAGTTACAATTAGGTACTATATAGGCGCTGCAGAAGCTGAATATGTGAGATACTGAGAGAAGGAACCTACAAGACCTAGTTTGAAGAAGCATTATCTTAGCATTATGGGCGCCCAAACGCCCATCCCTCTTTTCTACTTATTGGGGTAGACAAAGCTCCTTATATATGTATACGGACGTTAAATTATGTAGAGGAACCCAAGAGACAGTGCATAAACTAAATATGTAACTGATCTAGTGTACACGATACAGTTGAAGAGAACTATTTAATCAGTCTTTGAGAAAGTGGTGGTCATGGCTTTGAGTTACTTAACCTTAGACAAAATGCAGCAATGTTAGAGTAATAAGTTTGAGATGAGCTATAGTAGTGTAAGTAGTGTATAGTAGGGAAATACTCTTTTGAAAATAATTGCACCACAGGAAAATAGGTAATTATTAAGGAAAACTGGGCTCTTTCTGCCGGCCTTAATACTCGCGTTTTCTGTATAATTTAAACTCCCCCATGCAGTGATGATACTATGATAACTTCTGGAAAACAAAAATTAGATCTATATTTTCCCTAGTAACCAGTAGAAAAGTGCATTTGCATTGACCGGCTGTGAGTCTTCGCTGCACTGCAGCCAACCTGGCGGCCGGTCAGGCGACCGTACACCATTAGATTTGATCATTTAGCCTAAACAACCAAATAAAGGATAACCAAAATCTAGCCTAGACCTAAAATAGCTTAAACATAACCTGAACCAAACCTAAACGTGACCCAATATAAACCTAGCCTAGCCATTATCATATGAACTTGTTTATGAAAAAACTAACAGGTAAAATATTTCATATATCAATTCAACACTTGTATTATGTTTATTTGTCTATAAATCAGCAGTATCACAAAAAAGTGGCTAAAATAGTTTTCCATAATTTTCTTCCAAGCTCTTCACACACACACACGCACGCACGCACGCGCGCACACACACACACACACACAGCTGGAATGTACACAGAAGTGGCCGGAGGAGGAAGGCTCCCAAACAATTGGACGCGCTGGGTGAATGCAGGGACCACCAACCCCGCAGAGAAAGCTGAAAGACCTTAAGTACCTATAGGTTAGGGCTATGGAGTTTAAATGTCCCGTCTCCAAACGATTTACCTAAAAAAGTGATAAGTAGTGGAAGTGAAATAAAACGTAAACAAGACAAACAAAATGGCGGATCAGCTGGGGTCAGCTGGGACCCCATTCCATGGCTTCAACAGCAATGAAAGGGACATATTGGGACTGAAAGCGAACCAGAGAAGAGTTGTAATGTTGAAAAACATTGTACATGAATTAATGGATAAACTTGAGAAGATGGAAAAGAAAGTGTACGTTTTGGAAAGAGATAATTCTATTTTGAAAAATAGAGTGGACGAACTAAACGGAAAGCAGGACGATGAAAAGGTTGAGCAAATGCATGCTAAAATGTACTCTGTACACAAGAAATGGAAAATAACACAAGAGGAAATGAGAGATGAAAGAAAAACATGGAAGATAGAACAGGAAAAAGAACAAGACAACTTACGACAGATAATAGAAGATCAAGAAAATGTAAAGAAAAATCTGACCAAAAATGTAGTCAAAGTAATCAAACAAAAGGAGAATCTAGTAAGAGATACGGTAGACAAAAAGAAATGTGTCATCATTTTTGGTTTGAAGGAGAAAGTGCTGCCCAAGAAAAACTTGGGAGAAGAGGAAGAAAAGAAAGTGTCAAAAGAAATATTTAAAGTAGTAGAAGAAAATACGGAGGTAGAAGAAATAGAAGAAATACACAGGTTAGGAAAATATGAAGAGGGAGGGGCCCGCCCCTTGAAAGTTAAGTTTAGGTCACAAAATACAGCACTAGATATATTGTCTAAGGCATGGAAACTGGCAAAGACAGAAGAATACAAGAAAATATGGATAAGAAAAGATATGAATGAGGAAGAAAGAGCCAGACTGAATGTACTGTTTAAAGAAGCCAAAGCAAAAAACGAACTGAGGACGGAAGAGGAAAAACAGAAATTCTATTGGAGAGTTTTAGACCAAAAACTGAAGAAGTGGTATCTAAAAGAGAAAGAGTAAGAGAAGACAGTCCAAAGGAAAATGAAATAGGATGGCAGGTATCGTCTATAATAATATAAGCGAAAGTGTGTCTGTCTGTCTGTCTGTCTGTGTGTGTGTGTGTGTGTGTGTGTGTGTGTGTGTGTGTGTGTGTGTGTGTGTGTGTGTGTGTGTGTGTGTGTGTGTGTGTGTGTGTGTGTGTGGTATAGGTTCCGCCCCCCGTGGCGCAACCACCTCATATGGCACATTTTTGGAATCGGGTCGACCAGGGGAAGGTCATAAGCCCACTTATGAGATGATCCGATCACTTTTTTTTTTCTTTTTTTTTAGCAGCCTATTAGCGAGAATTGTGAAAACAAAAGTGGGTTGCGAGAATTGAGGAAGCCTTGATGTAGGGTGATGGGTAATGGGTGAGTGAATGGGTGGGGTGATGGGTAATGGGTGTGGGGTGATGGGTGAGTGAATGGGTGGGGGGTGATGGGTTGGGGGTGAGTGAATGGGTGTGTGGTGATGGGTAATGGGTGAGTGAATGGGTGGGGGGTGATGGGTAATGAGTGAGTGAATGGGTGGGGGTGATGGGTAATGGGTGGTGAATGGGTGTGTGTGATGGGTAATGGGTGAGTGAATGGGTGGGGGGTAATGGGTAATGGGTGAGTGAATGGGTGGGGGGTGATGGGTAATGGGTGAGTGAATGGGTGGGGGGAATACATACATTTCTACATCCATGATTTCAGGAAAGTTAAAAGGGGCTATCTGGAGAGTCCATGTTTGGTGGGCCGAAGGCCCATCAAACACAGGTGGTGGGCCGAAGGCCCACCAATAGCCCTCCGCAGGAGCTAGCTAAAAAGTCCGCCCGGAGGGCGGCTTTGCGGCTAGTATATTATATAATTATATATATTATATATATATATATATATATATATATATTATATACATATATATATATATATATATATATATATATATTATATATATATATATATATATAATAATATAAGCGAAAGTGTGTCTGTCTGTCTGTGTGTGTGTGTGTGGTGTGTGGTATAGGTTCCGCCCCCCGTGGCGCAAACACCTCATATGGCACATTTTTGGAATCAGGTTGACCAGGGGAAGGTCATAAGCCCACTTATGAGATGATCCGATCACTTTTTTTTTTTTTCTTTTTTTTGCAGCCTATTAGCGAAAATTGTGAAAACAAAAGTGGGTTGCGAGAATTGAGGAAGCCTTGATGTAGGGTGATGGGTAATGGGTGAGTGAATGGGTGGGGATGGTAATGGGTGTGGGGTGATGGGTGAGTGAATGGGTGGGGGGTGATGGGTGATGGGTGAGGGAATAGGTGGGGGGTGATGGGTAATGGGTGAGTGAATGGGTGTGTGGTGATGGGTAATGGGTGAGTGAATGGGTGGGAGGTGATGGGTAATGGGTGAGTGAATGGGTGGGGGGTGATGGGTAATGGGTGAGTGAATGGGT
The DNA here is from genome assembly GCA_016584305.1 of Chionoecetes opilio. Classification (NCBI taxonomy): domain Eukaryota; kingdom Metazoa; phylum Arthropoda; class Malacostraca; order Decapoda; family Majidae; genus Chionoecetes; species Chionoecetes opilio. The sequence goes on from JACEEZ010015821.1 coordinate 360,337, forward strand.
GGGGGGTGATGGGTAATGGGTGAGTGAATGGGTGGGGGGTGATGGGTAATGGGTGAGTGAATGGGTGGGGGGTGATGGGTAATGGGTGAGTGAATGGGTGGGGGGAATACATACATTTCTACATCCATGATTTCAGGAAAGTTAGAAGGGGCTATCTGGAGAGTCCATGTTTGGTGGGCCGAAGGCCCACCAAACACAGGTGGTGGGCCGAAGGCCCACCAATAGCCCTCCGCAGGAGCTAGCCAAAAAGTCCGCCCGGAGGGCGGCTTTGCGGCTAGTATACAAATATAAATGGGCTAGAGTCAACATTAACAGAAATAAACGATTACCTGAGAGCCAAGAAACCAGACATATTAGGTCTACTAGAAACAAAGCTGAGTGATTCTGAGGATGTGCCAGTTGGGGAGGGTCAATATAATGTATGGAGGAGAAACAGAAACCAGAAAAAGGGAGGTGGTGTAATGGTGTTAACAAGGAAGGATGTGGTAGTAGGAAATGTGGGGAAAGGAGAAGGAATGGCCGAGGTGTTGAAGGTAGAGTTGGTGATGAAAAAAGGAAGAATAAGACTTAATAATCGTATACGTTCCACCTAAGACAAATTCCTGGGGGAGAGAAGAGTACGGAGACATGATAAGAGACACAAGCAAATGTTTAAAGAATACGATGGAAAATAGTGAGAACATAATTTTGATGGGAGATTTTAACTGCAAAGAAGTTTGCTGGGAAGAATGGTATACTGAAGGAGGAGAAAACTCATGGGGTGGTATATTGTTGGATTTGGTAATGAATAACATTATGACTCAGTGGATTAAAGAGAACACAAGATTCAGAGGTAGCGAAGAACCATCAAGACTAGACCTACTATTGACGAAAGAACTGGAAGTAATTAGTAAAATGATTTATCAGTGCCCACTTGGAAAGAGCGACCATGTACTTATTGAATTTGAAATAAATGATAGATTAAGAACATTCTTCGGAGAGACAGACTGGAGTAATTTCCATGCAGCAACGAGTACCCAGAAAAAATGGGATGAGTTCATCCGAATTTACACCGAAGGAATAAATAGTTATGTTCCAAGGATAGTTATCAGAGAAAAGAAAAAAAATGAATGGTTTAACAGAAAATGTGAATTAGCAAGACTAGAAAGAGAAAAAACATGGAATAGTTGGAGGAAAAAAGGTGGCAGCAACCTTTGGGAGAAGTACAAAACAACTAGAAATGAATATGTAAGAATCCGAAGAGAAGAAGAAAGTAACTATGAGAGGAATATAATAGAAAAATGTAAGAATGAACCGAAACTTTTCTATAGACATATTAATGGAAAAATGAAAAACAAGGATGGAATAGATAAGCTGAAGGTAGAAGGCATAGTCTATGAAGATGCATTACAACAGGCCGAGGTGATGAATAAGTGCTTACAGACTGTATTTACAAGAGAAAGTTAATTTAAAACGAAAAATATAATAGCAAAAGAAAATATAATGGAAGACATAAAAGTAGACGTAATAGAAGTAAAAAGGCTAATGGAAAGTCAAGATGTGAGAAAAGCCCCGGGTCCAGATGGAGTGTCGAACTGGATAATGAAAAGAGTGCAGTAACCAACTAGCAGGAAAATTACATAGTGTAATTGAGAGTTCACTCAAGGAGAGCAGTCCCGCTTGATTGGAAAAGAGCAAATATTGTGCCAATTCACAAAGGAGGTGACAAAGAAGAACCACTAAATTACAGGTCAGTGTCATTAATTAACAAGTGTAGTGGCAAAAATGTGTGAAAAAATTGTGAAGGACAGATGGTTGAAATATTTGGAAGAGACAAACACACTTGCAGGTGGCCAGTTTGGATTTAGAGGAGGAATGTCATGTACAACAAATCTATTGAGCTTTTACTCGAGTGATCGATGTGACACAGGAAAGAGAAGGGTGGGTCGATTGCATTTACTTGGACCTAAAGAAGGCATTTGACAAGGTACCTCATAAGAGACTGCTCTGGAAGCTAGAACATGTAGGAGGATTGAAGGGTGGTTTGCTGAAGTGGATGGAAGACTTTTTGAGCAACAGAGAGATGAGAACAGTAATAAAAGATCAAAAGTCAGAATGGTGCAGTGTGATAAGTGGAGTTCCTCAAGGATCAGTATTGGCCCCAGTGATGTTCTTGGTCTATGTAAATGATATGGCAGAAGGAGTAAACAGTTATGAGTTTATTCGCTGATGATGCTAAATTACTAAGAAAAGTAGAAAGTAAAGAGGACTGTGAGGATTTACAAAAGGATCTAGATAAGATTTTCAGATGGAGTCAAATATGGGAAATGGAGTTTAATGCCAAAAAGTGTAGTGATGGAAATGGGCAGTAGCAAAAAGAGACAGAGAGGAAAGTATTCGATGGGAAACAAATGGATAATCAAAACAAAGGTCGAAAAAGATCTGGGCGTATGGATTAAGGACAATTTGTCACCAGAGAAGCATATAAACAAGATCACAGGAGATACATACCAGTTGCTGAGGAATATAAGAATGGCATTCAAATATCTGGATGAAGAGATGATCAAGAAATTGATAACATCTCTGATTCGACCAAGGTTGGAATATGCGGCAGTGATTTGGTCACCACATAAAAAGAAGGATATAAGGAAGATTGAGAGAATACAAAGAGCAGCCACAAAAATGGCTCCAAGCCTGAGAGATTTAACATATGAAAAAAGATTGCAGATGTTCCCATCCATTCAAATAATAAAAACAGCATTCCTTGCATTACAGAAACCATAGGGAAACATATATGTTGGAATACTGATTCATGCTATCACAGTCAAGTAGTGAAAGTCTTGTCCCATCACAAGGAAATATATATGTAGCTACATATCATTAGTCAAAAAGAGGTTTTCTTTCTTTCACAGGTAAATTAAAGAGTACCTGGAACTGTCGCCGATAGGAATTCTCGGCGACGTGGGCGGGTGTTTCAATTTTTCACTTCGGCGATTGTTCGTATTTTCGGCGACAGTTCTTGATAATGATCCCAAAATATACATTTGATAAGCTTTTAGCAGTGTTTCTGCCTTCAGGAATTAAATACCAGCAATAGACTGAACAGTTAGGCTAGGTTATATGGTTAGGTTATCTGCAGCTTAGGTTAGTGAACGAGCAGGGGGGTCTAGGGGGGGGGGCACAGCATTCCCATTTAGGTCAAGTTACGTTACCAACCACTAACCAGTGTCACCAGTTACCAATGTCAAACTGCAGCTTCTGTGTTCTGGGACAAGCGAGAAAAGTTTGTGTCCAATAATGAAATAGCTTTTATTCTTCCTTTTCATCTATTACCAGTGGAACTGTCGCCGAACATTTCCACGTCGGCGAGAGTTCTCGGTTGGCGTTTCGGCGAGAGTTCCTATTGGTTTCTTTAAAGTTTGGATGTGCGTTTAATGAAATTCTCACCCGTTTTTGGAGGAATATATTTTCTATACTGTGACAGATTCAATCAAGACACAACATCTATTCAGGAAAAATTAAGTTTCGTCCTCGAAATCCGTGGTGCCCAATAACGAAACTTTACCAATAAAAGGAGATTTACTCCTATCCCAGCTACGTAGGGAAAGTCTTATTCAAATCTCAGGCAAATGAAGCTGTGGTCACATCACATCCAAACAGTCTTGTTCCCAACGCTGTCAGATGGAATAAAAGGTTGGTTCCATTACAAGAAAGCAGAGGAAGCCATTCAGATAGGGAAACTATACGGTCTGCATTGGCTTTATGGTACTCGAGATCTCGTCGACCCTGTCGGGACGAGAATTTTGGTAGACGAGAGCACAGTCTAATACTGTGGGCGAGAGTATACCCAGCTGACCGGGCACGTACAGTAGTTACAATGTCACTCATCTCTCTCCGCTATATACAAACATTTAATACACACAATGACAGCGTCACATCCCCCTCACAACCTTGCTGATGACAACGCTTTTACATGAAAGGCCTTCGTGGATTGACTGAAAAAGTGAAAACATATTCCCGCAGCAACAACGTTATAATCGTCGATTTATACAATTTTTCAACATTTTCTTCCGTGTTAAACATTAATTATGGCTTTATACTGTTTATCTAATAATGATTTAATCTTATAAGTATACATTTCTTCATTTTTCTTATAAATATATTGTCTTTTCATTTCGGTACTTTTGGTTTTGTAAACAAGCGTCCACAGCAACGGGTTTACACTCAAAGTAGCCAGAATCTGCTAGTCCTTACACTCAAAGTGGATGAGGATAGCTTATGCATTTCCTTAATACCAGCTGCTACACTTAAGAGTAACACTTACTATGAGCATATAATAATAGTAAGTGAGGATTCGGGCCCAGGCCCCTTATTCGTCCATATATGGTGTCTGCTTATCCCGTTTGGGGGGGGGATGCACTCAAACAGCTCTTCCTAACCTCCTAGCTCCTAAACAGGGTAGAGTAAAAAAATTCGTCCCATCATCCTCTGACGGACTGTCTTCAATCTTTAAATTGCCGCTGCAATGTTGCTTCTCTTGAGATCTACCGTTATTTTCATGCTCACTGCTTGCTCTTCTGAACTTGCTAACTGCATGTCTCTCCCCCTCCCGCGGCTCTGCTTCACAAGAATTCATACTCATGCTTATCTCCATTCTGTCCATCTTACTAATGCAATGAATTACCAGTATATTCACTCTTTCATCTTTTTCACTGGTAAACTCTGAAACTCTCTTCCTATCTCTATTTTTCCACCTTCCTAAAACTTTTTTCTTTTCAAGAGAGATGTATCAAGACACCTCCCGAACTTAATTGATCCACCCCCCTTTCTTTCTTCTCTTACTGTCTTCTTTATGGGGACTGGCAGCTAGCGGGCTTTTTGATACTTTTTTTTCGCTCCTGGCCAGTCCATTTTTTTATGTGAAAAAAAATGTTCATGACACAATTTGATTATATACGGCTACATTAATTTATTTTAGTATACATTCTAGTAAAAACATACTTGTCTAGTAGAAAGACATTCAAGTAGAACTATACGTGAAAGGAAAAGTATAAAAAAAGGAAAGCCCCCTTACGATGGAAATAGCCCCCCCAAATTTCAAGTCTTATCTACGGGCCGACCATAGCCTGTTGCGCAACAGTGGCTGACTTGTACCAGAGCTAGATAATAATAATATAAACCTCTGATACTAAGAAAGATCCTTGTAAAAATAATAATAATCCATCAGTAGTAAGAAAAATCCTTGTAAATAATATTCACAAGCCTTTGATAGTAAGAAAGAAACGGCAGGCATGACAGCTCGACGGGTACCGTTGCGCAACGAGTTGTAGAAATGCCCAACGATAGACTTCCCTCGGGCAACACTCTCGGGCAACACGAAAATCGGTTTATGTAACTGTCGCCGATGGGAATTCTCGCCGAAACAGCAAACTAGAACTCTCGTCGACGTGGAAATTTTAACCTAACCTGGACATTGGCACCTAATCTAACCTAACTGATCAAGCTAACGATAGTATTTCATCCCTGAATGCAGAAACACGGGTAACACTTGATTAAATTTATATATTGGGTTCTGTAATATCAAGAATTGGAACACTCGACGACGGCGGCGAGAGTTCCGATCGGCGACAGTTCCAGGTACCCGAAAATCAAGTTCCAGCAACGAGTTGCGCAATATAAGTCCCAGTGTGGACGGGCTTTAAGACAATATAATGCTGACTGATAGAGAGAAATGTTAAAAAAGAGATGTACAAACATGGCTATAGCTATATCAAATGACATACATGATTAGCAATATAAAAGAAAGAAAGAAACACTCAACATAGACACTGTACTGCACGAGAGAGAAAGAGAAAGAGAAAGAGAGAGAGAGAGAGAGAGAGAGAGAGAGAGAGAGAGAGAGAGAGAGAGAGAGAGAGCAGAGAGAGAGAGAGAGAGCGAGAGAGAGAGAGAGAGAGATGAGAGAAGAGGAGAGAGAGAGAGAGGGGAGAGAGAGAGAGAGGAGAGAGAGAGAGAGAGAGAGAGAGAGAGAGAATTTTTTTTGTTTATATCAATTTATTACGCTCAAAGAGCGGCAGACCCAATACATGAAAACGGAACTACAAATGTTACGTGACACGCAGGACACGCCGACAGATGTACAGAGACGGACATCGAACCCACCAAATTGAGGGCATATTGACTTAAACAGACAATCATAAGGAGACACAGCAGAGGAAAGGTTCATAAGGCCGAACATAAATAACCGTGCACCTGTGCCTCGCAGGGCAACAACAGTCTCATGAAGAAAAATAACAAATGGGTACACTGACGACCGACATCGCACCCGAGGCAAGGAAAATGCGGGCATACAAAAGAGGGAGGGGCAAGAGAGGGACGAGCAGGAGAAGGAGGAGCAAGAGAGGGACGAGCAGGAGAAGGAGGAGCAGAAGAGGGAGGAGCAGGAGAGAGACGAGCAGGAGAAGGAGGAGCAGAAGAGGGAGGACCAGAAGAGGTACGAGCAGGAGAAGGAGGAACAGGTGAGGGAGGAGCAGGAGAGGGACGAGCAGGAGGAGCAGAAGAGGGAGGAGCAGGAGAGGGACGAGCAGGAGAGTGACGAGCAGGAGGAGCAGAAGAGGGAGGAGCAGGAGAGGGAGGAGCAGGAGAGGGACGAGCAGGAGAGGGACGAGCAGGAGGAGCAGAAGAGAGAGGAGCAGGAGAGGGACGAGCAGGAGAGGGAGGAGCAGGAGAGGAAGGAGCAGGAGAGGGAGGAGCAGGAGAGGGACGAGCAGGAGAGGGACGAGCAGGAGAGGGACGAGCAGGAGAAGGAGGAGCAGAAAAGGGAGGAGCAGGAGAGGGAGGAGCAGGAGAGGGAGGAGCAGGAGAGGGACGAGCTGGAGGAGCAGGAGAGGGACGATCAAATGCGGGCAGTCGTCACTGAGGCCACAGGTAATCCAAGAGAAAACAGGAAGCGCCACCCGGCTAGCGAAACCCGCAGGCACCGGAAATCACCGTCAACATCGGTGAGTGCCAGAGCGACCTCAACATCAGCGAGGGCACCAGGACCGGAGTAGGCCATATCGCCTCAGCAATATGGGTGCGCTCAGAGCGTTGGCAACCAGCACCAGTGGGGGCGGAGTGACGTAGTCATGACGATGCCAAAACGTCACAATCCTCGTACTGTGCATGCGCAGACTCGGGAACCACGAACAGGAGGGGTTTGGCCAGGTGGGTGGAATGTCAATGGCAAAATTGCAACAAAGCCCAAAACCCACACACACCCCGATGGCACTAAACTCACGACTGGGTCTTACTGTCGATCGCTGTCAAGGCTGAAGGGTGGCAGGACGCCAGATCCCTCAAAACTTTCCAGAAAAGGGAGAGCTCAGTCGCGGGCCTCTTGACTCCCAAGGCCAGCAATGGCGGATGAGAGAGAGAGAGAGAGAGAGAGAGAGGTATTTGTGCGGTCATTGCGAGGCATCTTTCTCCATGTACCTTGATGCCTTAACACAATAGCCAAATGGTTCCATGCAATGGACCATATTCATTATGCCAGATGGATCCCAGTTCACCTGAGAGACATGGCTGAACTCCCAAGGACACACCCAAGCATAGCTCAAGCGTTCAAGCCAGGCAACTACACTGTCCAGAAGACTAAGAAGGCGTTTTCCGCCATGGCGGAAAAAATGTCCAGTCCCATGAGCAAATGAATGCCTGCATCAAAGGAGATGGTGGTGCTGTCGGCCTCACTGACAACCCTTCTTCACTGCTGCGATGAATGGTAGCAGGACCAGAAATTGCCCGATCCATACTTGAGTTTGAGATTGCCTCCAGGAAATCAGATGACACACGTCACCATGACCAAACAATAAGTGTCCAGGTCTCATTCATCAAAGATGTCCGCCCTTTGGTCAGGGCAATGGAACATTTCGGAAACCCATTTGAAGAGGAGTGCAAGGACCTGATTGTACTCCACTCAAAATAAATTGTTGGGCCTTCCCCGACTGCTGAGGCAGTCAGAACAGTGAAGCAGACAGGAAAGCACCAATTTGAAGCTTTCACTAGAGAATGCTTTGTTGAGAGAACAAAGCCAGTGGACGATACCATACCAGGAAATAAGCTGATGGTGTTCGGTACTTCAACCGCGAGGGAAGTATTAAAAAACAAGCAGAAAATGGTCTCTCTCAAACAAGACATGGAGCTCTTTTCAAGATTGTAGTAGGTTAGGTTAGGTTAGGTTAGGTTAGGTTAGGTTAGGTGTTAGTACTCTAAACAGCAAAGGCGACCGGACACCCCTGCCGCCATCTTTTTCCCCAGCAGGAAAAACATCCCCACGGATTGACCAAAGGCCACATTTTTTACCCTAGTTAGTAAAATTCGTAGCGCCTCTACCCTCCCTCCCTCCACTCATTCTCTCTCTCCCTCTCCCTCTCCCTCTCCCTCTCTCTCTCTCTCTCTCTCTCTCTCTCCTCTCTCTTTCACACAAACACGTAATATTGGAAAGTTATTATGCGTAAATACATAGATATTATTTCAGCAAGATTAGACAGAGAGAGAGAGAGAGAGAGGAGAAAGACGAGATATGGATTTGAAGGTCAGATCAGGTCAGCTGTACTCTTTTTCTCTCTCTCTTTATTCAATATCCTTTTTTCAACCTCCCTTTTCTCTCTTCTGTACTCCGCTGTCTTTCCGTGTGTTCCTTCCCTTTTCATAAACTCTCTTCTCTTTCCTCCCCAGCATTTTGCACCTCTTATCATTTTCTGCAATCTTTCCTTATTCGTTTTCAGCTTCCATTTGCCTTTCTTTCATATCCTTTCCCCGTGACTGGAGTGGGTGGTGATGGTGGGGGGAGCGGCGATGGTAGGGAAGAGATTTAGAAGTTTTCCCAAGGGTGCTATACTCGCGCCGTCCCACACACAACACCTGACTCCTCTCTCTCTCTCTCTCTCTCTCTCTCTCTCTCTCTCCCCTCTCTCTCTCTCTCTCTCTCTCTCTCTCTCAAACTGGCAAAAATAAGCGACAATAGGAGAAAGAGAGAGAGTGTGAAATGTGTGATAAGGACAGCGACAGGGGTAAATAATGTGGAGAAGGAAGAAAGAGAGAGGAGACCTCGGAGAGGAGTGAACCCGAGACGGGGGGTTAGGGGGAGGCAGTGGGCAAAAAAATAGACAGAAGGATGGAAGGATGAGGGGGAAGGAGGAAGGAAGGGTGCGAGGGAGGGGTGGGTGATAAAAGGAGGAAAAATTTAAAAGCCAGTGAGAGGAGGAAAGTCCTTTTAAACCACATTTTATTGTTTATTTTTGTGTATGAATTTTCTTTCTTATTGTTTTGCCCATCAGCACATTATTGTTGTTTATACTGAAAGATCCAGGTTCCGGTTGTATTTTATTGTATGTATGTTATTTCTTATTTCATTGTCAAATATTTTAAGACTTTATTCAATTTAATAACTACCACGTGTAGGTCTCGCGGCCCCTTGTAGCTTCTTATTTTTATTTTTTATGTAAATATTTTCAAGCAACACACACACACGCCCCGCACGCACACACACACACACACACACACCCCAACAACACACACACACACACACACACACACAAAAACGCACGCACGCACGCACGCACGCACGCACGCACGCACGCACGCACGCACGCGCGCGCGCACACAAAACACACACACACACACCACACACACACCACACACAAAAAAAAAAAAAAAAAACCCAGGAAGGGAGTCGAGTGTATGCTACGGGCGAGATGGGGAAAGGGGTTAGGTGTAGGATTAGCACCAAACCCTCACAGCGCAGCCATCATTATCTTACCTCTCCCCTTTCCTTGCCTTGACCCTGACTCCCTCCTGTCTGTATGTTATGTTTTTTTAAAGAGAAAAGAGAGAGAGAGAGGAGAGAGAGGAGAGAGAGAAGAGAGAGAGAGAGAGGGGAGAGAGAGAGAGAGAGAGAGATGAGAGAGAGATGAAAAGAGAGAGAGAGAGAGAGAGAGAGAGAGAAGAAAGAGAGAGAGAGAGAAAGAGAGACGAAATAATGTTTAAACTGGTTAAAAAAAGAAATATTTGGGATGTGTTTTTGCAAACGAACGAACGAACAGGAGAGAGAGAGAGAGAGAGAGAGAAGAGAGAGAGAGGGAGAGAGAGGAGAAGAGAGAGAGAGAGAGAGAGAGAGAGAGACGAGAGAGAGAGAGAGAGAGGGGAGAGAGAGGAGAGAGGGGCTACGTATTTTACTAACTAGGGTATAAAAAAGTGGCCTTTGGTCAGTCCGTGGGATGTTTTTCCTGCTGGGGAAAAAGATGGCGGCAGGTGTCCGGTCGCCTTGCTGTTTAGAGTACATTTTTGCCAGACCAGAGATGGAAAATTTCATGAGTTCTTTCGACACGAGAACCATTCATATTCACCAGCCTGTCTGATGGGGAGGTCTCTGTCTGGGCTGAAGAGTGATCTTTTTCATGCCTGGAACATGTTCATAGTGCACTCTGACAATCCAAAGGTTACCTGCACATTGTAGATGGGGCAGCCATTTTCCAGATGCTGAAACCCAAATTATGTAAAGACATTCAATGGGCTATGCCCATGAGATCTTCATTCCATATCTGACTAGAAAAACTTGAAAGTGGGTCCCGGCTTGATCTGGTGTGGGACCGCTACTTGTCTGAGTTTCTGAAATCTGCTACAAGAGCAAAGCGTAGGACAGGGAGTTCAGAGATGTGTGGTAGGTGCTCAGCCATTCCAGGAAAATGGCAAAAACCCTTTTCAGAGTTGACTGACAGCAATAAGACTGATTGTTCGCCGTCCTCTCAGATGCTCTGCTCAGATGGTTTGTGCAGGATAAACAGCTTGCTGTCACAGATGATATGGAGTCCTTAGCAAGCCCCCACTCCCAGATTTTGTCTTCGATTGATCCTTGTACGTATGAGGAAGCCGATAGTCGCATGTTATTACAATATGCCCATGCAGCAAGAAATGGCCATCGGAAATCATGATTCAAAGGGTTGATACTGACGTTGTAGAGTTGGGTGTGGCAGTGGCTCAGACTCTACAGCCCGGAGATGAGCTTTGGTTGGCATTTGGAACTGAAAAAAATTTCGATACCTAGCAGCCATGAAATTGCAGCAGGGCTAGGGCCTGAGAAGGCATGTGTACTACCAGTGATCCATGCATTGACGGGGTGTGACACTGTATCAAGCTTTGTGGCCACGGAAAAAAAAAACTGCGTGGGCTGTATGGGCTGTGTTTCCAGAACTTTCACATACCTGTGAAACTATCCCTGCCCCGAATGACATACCACAGGAAGTAATGGCCACAATCGAGAGGTTTGTTATCTTACTCTATGACCGAACCAGCACATGTACTGAAATACTAAATAAACACGGCAAGGAGGAAGTTATTTGCGAATAGGCACAATGTGCAGTCAATCCCACCGACAAAGGCTGACCTAGAAGAGCATGTTAAGAGAGCAGTGTACCAAGGAGGCCATGTGTGGGGTCAGGTGCTGGTGTCCACACCAGAACTACCTGCACTGTGTCCATGGGGCTGGTCAAAGACATGTGAGGGGTACTATGAACTCTTCTGGACATGCCTACCAGATGCAGACAAGTCCAGCTATGAGCTTGTCTCCTGCAAATGTAAGAAGGGTTGTGTTAGGCAGTGCAAGTGCAAAAAAGCTGCCTTAGTGTGCACAGCCCTCTGTTTCTGTGAAGTCGAGTGTGAATAGACTTTACTGTGATAGAGATCCTAGGTTTGGCCAGGATATTGCCATTACTTAATTAAGGGGACCGCCCACCCTAAATCTTGTTTACTGATGGATCTTGCTGCAAATTTAATGAGTTATTAAGGGCTAAGTACAGACTTTAAAACATAAGTTTCATTCAGATCTGGCCAATAGTTTTTGGCCATATAAAAAAAAACGAGAAAAAAAAAAGGAAAATTCGGCTGGTTTAAATTACTTTCAACTCTTAGGATTATTGATGCATTTCGTTTATTTTTTAAACATTAACTCTTCTACTTATAGAGAAAGATTACATGGTGTGGTTTTTCTCTATCTTTGTTTATCACTGAGAAAAAAAATATATTAAAATATTGAAAAAAATCCCAAAACATTATGTTTGAAACACTAGTACCATGTTCATAATTGACATAAACAAAAAAGTCCACCATACTTCTCTTCGTTTTTTATCCAGCTACCCATTGATACCTCATATGTAAAGATCGGATAAAAAATGATGAAGGAGAAAGAAATTGTATTAAAATAATTTACATTTTTCAAAAACGAGCCGTAAACATTTGTTTTGAGTTTGACTAAGTGTTACGTCAGTAAACCTTATAAGGGTCTTGGAAAATGGAAATAGGTTCCATTTAATTTCTGAGGTTATTATGAAAGTTTGCAGTAACCCAGGCACAAGTGGTCCCCTCCTGCAGGCCAGGATATTAGTCACTCAAGGTAAGGGTCTTATTGTCACCAAGTAGGAGCACTTTTCAGAACAAACCAGATTGGTATCCTGATTACTCAGATGCACTTATTTTTCGTTTTATGCGCTTGTGGGTGTGTTAACGGGTTCCTGACTCAATAAGGATGTTATTATGAGGCTGGGAACCTGGAATCCAAGGTACTGCGGCAGTACCCTTCCTTATCAGCGGCAACAAAGCCACTGAGCTCTGATGCTCTCCCGGTAAACTGCTTTACATTCTCGCACGCATTGTCAGACGTATAAGTAATCATTCATATGCGACAGGAAACTCAAAAATAGCATTATAATTGATATTTTATCGTCAAAACTGATGTAAACAAACGAGGCGTGGCGCTCGCGTAGTGCGGGGAGGGAGGGAGCTGGAGGTTAAAATCCCTTTAAATATCTTTATTTGGGAAAAAAAAAAAAACTATCTACCAGTGTGTTGCCCAAGGCCACAGCTACCATTATATGACTTAAACTGATTTTTTTTTTTTTTTTCATGAATGTTCAATATATTCAGGGAGGGCGTTCCCCTTAATTGAGTCTTGTAAGATAGAAGGAAGCTCTGAGAAAAAGTTCATCGTTCTTAAAGTTCCTAATTCTAATTTTGCATCAAGAAAAATGTATAATTCGACACTGAGTTCATCCATATCTGACCAGTCTACGTCATAGCTGAACAATGGCGGCCATCTTGAATTTTCAATGACAAGAATTGGGTGTATTATCCAAAAGACAATTACCAAGAACTATGTATGGTAAATAAATTCAACTAATTATCCAAAAGACAATTACCAAGAACTATGTATGGTAAATAAATTCAACTAATTATGTCCTCAATATCAGATTACATCCATCACTCATACGAAAAATTGCTGGTGACCATTTTGAAAAATGGCCGTTATGAGCGCCATATTGAAAATTCATTATTTTTTTTTTTTTACATCACAAAGGACTGGCCAAAGGCACAACAAAAAGAGGTAACACAAAGCCCGCTTAGTTGCCAGTCCCTATAAAGAAGACAGTAGGAGAATAAAAAAAAGGGGGTGGGCCAATTTAGTCCGGGAGGTGTCTTGTCACTCTTCTCTTGAAAGATTTAAGTCGTAGGAAGGTGGAAAAAAAAGAAACAAGAAGAGTTCCAGAGTTACCAGTGAAAGGGATGAAAGAGTTAAGATACTGATTAACTCTTGCATTAGGAAGATGGACAGAATAGGGATGAGAATGAGTAGAAAGTCTTGTGCAGCGAGGCCGCGGGAGAGGGGGAGGCATGCAGTTAGCAAGTTCAGAAGAGCAGTGAGCATGAAAAAAAACGGTAGAAGATAGCAAGAGAAGCAACTCTAAACAGCAAAGGCGACCGGACACCCCTGCCGCCATCTTTTTCCCCAGCAGGAAAAACATCCCCACGGATTGACCAAAGGCCACATTTTTTACCCTAGTTAGTAAAATTCGTAGCGCCTCTACCCTCCCTCCCTCCACTCATTCTCTCTCTCCCTCTCCCTCTCCCTCTCCCTCTCTCTCTCTCTCTCTCTCTCTCTCTCTCTTTCACACAAACACGTAATATTGGAAAGTTATTATGCGTAAATACATAGATATTATTTCAGCAAGATTAGACAGAGAGAGAGAGAGAGAGAGTGAGACAAGACGAGATATGGATTTGAAGGTCAGATCAGGTCAGCTGCTACTCTTTTTCTCTCTCTCTTTATTCAATATCCTTTTTTCAACCTCCCTTTTCTCTCTTCTGTACTCCGCTGTCTTTCGTGTGTTCCATTCCCTTTTCATAAACTCTCTTCTCTTTCCTCCTCCAGCATTTGCACCTCTTATCATTTTCTGCAATCTTTCCTTATTCAGTTTTCAGCTTCCATTCTTGACTTTCTTTCATATCCTTTCCCGTGACTGGAGTGGGTGGTGATGGTGGTGGGAGCGCGATGGTAGGGGAAGAGATTTAGAAGTTTTCCCAAGGGTGCTATACTCGCGCCGTCCCACACACAACACCTGACTCCTCTCTCTCTCTCTCTCTCTCTCTCTCTCTCTCTCTCTCTCTCTCTCCTCTCTCTCTCTCCTTCTCTCTCAAACGGGCAAAATAAGCGACAATAGGAGAAAGAGAAGAGTGTGTAATGTGTGATAAGGACAGCGACAGAGTAAATAATGTGGAGAAGGAAGAAAGAGAGAGGAGACCTCAGGAGAGGAGTGAATCGAGACAGGGGGTTAGGGGGAGGCAGTGGGCAAGAAATAGACAGAAGGATGGAAGGATGAGGAGGAAGGAGGAAGGAAAGGGTGCGAGGGAGGGTGGGTGATAAAAGGAGGGAACTTAAGCCAGTGTAGAGGAGGAAAGTCCTTTTAAACCACATTTTATTGTTTATTTTTGTGTATGAATTCTTTCTTTCTTATTGTTTTGCCTCCATCAGCACATTATTGTTGTTTTATACTGAAAGATCCAGGTTCCTGGTTGTATTTTATTGTATGTATGTTATTTCTTATTTCATTGTCAAATATTGTAAGACTTTATCAATTAATAACTACCACGTGTAGGTCTCGCGGCCTCTTGTAGCTTCCTTATTTTCTTATGTTCTTATGTAATATTTTCAAGCAACACACACACACGCACGCACGCACACACACACACACACACACACACACCACACACCACACACACACACACCACACACACCCCACACACACGCACGCACGCACGCACGCACGCACGCACGCACGCACGCACGCACGCACGCGCGCGCGCACACACACACACACACACACACCACACACACACACACACACAAAAAAAAAAAAAAAAAACGAGGAGGGAGTCGAGTGTATGCTACGGGCGAGATGGGAAGGGATTAGTGTAGGATTAGCACCAAACCCTCACAGCGCAGCCATCATTATCTTACCTCTCCCTTGCCTTGCCTTGACCCTGACTCCCTCCTGTCTGTATGTTATGTTTTTTTAAAGAGAGAGAGAGAGAAAAGAGAGAGAGAGAGAGAGAGGAGAGAGAGAGAGAGATGAGAGAGAGAGAGAGAGAGAGAGAGAGAGAGAGAGAGAGAGAGAGAGAGAGGGGAAAAGAGAGAGAAAGAGAGAGAGAGAGAAAGAGAGACGAAATAATGTGAAACTGGTTAAAAAAAGAAATATTCTGGGATGTGTTTTTGCAAACGAACGAACGAACAGAGAGAGAGAGAGAGAGAGAGAGAGAGAGAGAGAGAGAGAGAGAGAGAGAGAGAGAGAGAGAGAGAGAGAGAGAGAGAGAGAGAGAGAGAGAGAGAGAGAGAGAGAGAGAGAGAGAGAGAGAGGCGCTACGTATTTTACTAACTAGGGTATAAAATGTGGCCTTTGGTCAGTCCGTGGGGATGTTTTTCCTGCTGGGGAAAAAGATGGCGGCAGGGGTGTCCGGTCGCCTTTGCTGTTTAGAGTACATTGCTTGCCAGACCAGAGATGGAAACTTTCATGAGTTCTTTCGACACGAGAACCATTCATATTCACCAGCGCTGTCTGATGGGGGAGGTCTCTGTCTGGGGCTGAAGAGTGATCTTCTTTCATGCCTGGAACATGTTCATAGTGCACTCTGACAATCCAAAGGTTACCTGCACTATTGTAGATGGGGCAGCCATTATCCAGATGCTGAAACCAAGTTATGTAAAGACATTCAATGACTATGCCCATGAGATCTTCATTCCATATCTGACTAGAAAACTTGAAAGTGTGTCCAGGCTTGATCTGGTGTGGGACCGCTACTTGTCTGAGTTTCTGAAATCTGCTACAAGAGCAAAGCGTAGGACAGGAGTTCAGAGATGTGTGGTAGGTGCTGCAGCCATTCCCAGGAACTGGCAAAACCTTCTCAGAGTTGACTGACAGCAATAAGACTGAATTGTTCGCCGTCCTCTCAGATGCTCTGCTCAGATGGTTTGTGCAGGATAAACAGCTTGCTGTCACAGATGATATGGGAGTCCTTAGCAAGCCACCACTCCCAGATCTGTCTTCGATTGATCCTTGTACGTATGAGGAAGCCGATAGTCGCATGTTATTACATATGGCCCATGCAGCAAGAAATGGCCATCGGAAAATCATGATTCAAAGGGTTGATACTGACGTTGTAGAGTTGGCTGTGGCAGTGGCTCAGACTCTACAGCCAGGAGATGAGCTTTGGTTGGCATTTGGAACTGAAAATAATTTTCGATACCTAGCAGCCCATGAAATTGCAGCAGGGCTAGGGCCTGAGAAGGCATGTGTACTACCAGTGATCCATGCATTGACGGGCTGTGACACTGTATCAAGCTTTGTTGGCCACCGGAAAAAAAGACTGCGTGGGCTGTATGGGCTGTGTTTCCAGAGCTTACACATACCCTGTTGAAACTATCCTCTGCCCCGAATGACATACCACAGGAAGTAATGGCCACAATCGAGAGGTTTGTTATCTTACTCTATGACCGAACCAGCACATGTACTGAAATACTAAATAAACACGGCAAGGAGGAAGTTATTTGCGAATAGGCACAATGTGCAGTCAATCCCACCGACAAAGGCTGACCTAGAAGAGCATGTTAAGAGAGCAGTGTACCAAGGAGGCCATGTGTGGGGTCAGGTGCTGGTGTCCACACCAGAACTACCTGCACTGTGTCCATGGGGCTGGTCAAAGACATGTGAGGGGTACTATGAACTCTTCTGGACATGCCTACCAGATGCAGACAAGTCCAGCTATGAGCTTGTCTCCTGCAAATGTAAGAAGGGTTGTGTTAGGCAGTGCAAGTGCAAAAAAGCTGCCTTAGTGTGCACAGCCCTCTGTTTCTGTGAAGTCGAGTGTGAATAGACTTTACTGTGATAGAGATCCTAGGTTTGGCCAGGATATTGCCATTACTTAATTAAGGGGACCGCCCACCCTAAATCTTGTTTACTGATGGATCTTGCTGCAAATTTAATGAGTTATTAAGGGCTAAGTACAGACTTTAAAACATAAGTTTCATTCAGATCTGGCCAATAGTTTTTGGCCATATAAAAAAAACGAGAAAAAAAAGAGGAAAATTCGGCTGGTTTAAATTACTTTCAACTCTTAGGATTATTGATGCATTTCGTTTATTTTTTAAACATTAACTCTTCTACTTATAGAGAAAGATTACATGGTGTGGTTTTTCTCTATCTTTGTTTATCACTGAGAAAAAAAATATATTAAAATATTGAAAAAAATCCCAAAACATTATGTTTGAAACACTAGTACCATGTTCATAATTGACATAAACAAAAAAGTCCACCATACTTCTCTTCGTTTTTTATCCAGCTACCCATTGATACCTCATATGTAAAGATCGGATAAAAAATGATGAAGGAGAAAGAAATTGTATTAAAATAATTTACATTTTTCAAAAACGAGCCGTAAACATTTGTTTTGAGTTTGACTAAGTGTTACGTCAGTAAACCTTATAAGGGTCTTGGAAAATGGAAATAGGTTCCATTTAATTTCTGAGGTTATTATGAAAGTTTGCAGTAACCCAGGCACAAGTGGTCCCCTCCTGCAGGCCAGGATATTAGTCACTCAAGGTAAGGGTCTTATTGTCACCAAGTAGGAGCACTTTTCAGAACAAACCAGATTGGTATCCTGATTACTCAGATGCACTTATTTTTCGTTTTATGCGCTTGTGGGTGTGTTAACGGGTTCCTGACTCAATAAGGATGTTATTATGAGGCTGGGAACCTGGAATCCAAGGTACTGCGGCAGTACCCTTCCTTATCAGCGGCAACAAAGCCACTGAGCTCTGATGCTCTCCCGGTAACTGCTTTACATTCTCGCACGCATTGTCAGACGTATAAGTAATCATTCATATGCGACAGGAAACTCAAAAATAGCATTATAATTGATATTTTATCGTCAAAACTGATGTAAACAAACGAGGCGTGGCGCTCGCGTAGTGCGGGGAGGGAGGGAGCTGGAGGTTAAAATCCCTTTAAATATCTTTATTTGGGAAAAAAAAAAAAACTATCTACCAGTGTGTTGCCCAAGGCCACAGCTACCATTATATGACTTAAACTGATTTTTTTTTTTTTTTTCATGAATGTTCAATATATTCAGGGAGGGCGTTCCCCTTAATTTGAGTCTTGTAAGATAGAAGGAAGCTTCTGAGAAAAAAGTTCATCGTTCTTAAAGTTCCTAATTCTAATTTTGCATCAAGAAAAATGTATAATTCGACACTGAGTTCATCCATATCTGACCAGTCTACGTCATAGCTGAACAATGGCGGCCATCTTGAATTTTCAATGACAAGAATTGGGTGTATTATCCAAAAGACAATTACCAAGAACTATGTATGGTAAATAAATTCAACTAATTATCCAAAAGACAATTACCAAGAACTATGTATGGTAAATAAATTCAACTAATTATGTCCTCAATATCAGATTACATCCATCACTCATACGAAAAATTGCTGGTGACCATTTTGAAAAATGGCCGTTATGAGCGCCATATTGAAAATTCATTATTTTTTTTTTTTTACATCACAAAGGACTGGCCAAAGGCACAACAAAAAGAGGTAACACAAAGCCCGCTTAGTTGCCAGTCCCTATAAAGAAGACAGTAGGAGAATAAAAAAAAGGGGGGTGGGCCAATTTAGTCCGGGAGGTGTCTTGTCACTCTTCTCTTGAAAAGATTTAAGTCGTAGGAAGGTGGAAAAATAGAAACAAGAAGAGTTCCAGAGTTTACCAGTGAAAGGGATGAAAGAGTTAAGATACTGATTAACTCTTGCATTAGGAAGATGGACAGAATAGGGATGAGAATGAGTAGAAAGTCTTGTGCAGCGAGGCCGCGGGAGAGGGGGAGGCATGCAGTTAGCAAGTTCAGAAGAGCAGTGAGCATGAAAAAAAACGGTAGAAGATAGCAAGAGAAGCAACATTGCAGCGGTGATTTAAAGATTGAAGACAGTCAGTCAGAGGAGGGGACTTGACGAGACGAAAAACTTTTGACTCAACCCTGTTTAGGAGAGCTGTATGAGTGGATCCCCCCAAACATGTGAGACATACTCCATACATGGGCGGATAAGGCCCCTGTACAGAGCAAGCAACTTGGAGGGAGCAGACGCCACAAGACACCTAATTTCTTAGAAGCTGTTTTAGCAAGATAAATTGTGAGATTTCCAGTTCAGATTTTTAGTAAAGGATAGTCCAAGAATGTTCATTGTAGAAGAAGGAGATAGTTGAGTGTCATTAAAGAAGATGGGATAGTTATCTGGTAGGTTTTGTCGAGTAGATAGGTGAAGAAATTGGGTTTTTGAGGCATTGAAAAAAACAAGGTTTGCTTTGCCCCAGTCAGAATTTATAGAAAGATCAGAAGTTAGACGCTCAGTGGCATCTCTCCGTGAATCACTTAGTTCCTGTAACAGTTGGACGTCTAATAAACGACGTTGAAAAATGCAGGGTAGAATCATCAGCGTAGGAATGGATAGGGCTTTGAGTTAGACTTAGAAGATCATTAATGAATATTAGAAAGAGAGTGGGCGCTAGGACAGAACCCTGGGGAACACGTCCACTATTGATAGATTTAGGAGAAGAACAATGTCCGTCTACAGTAGCTACAATAGAACGGTTTTAAAGGAAACTGAAGATGAAGGTACAGAGAGAAGGATAGAAACCGAATGAGGGTAGTTTGGAAATGAAAAATGTATGCCAGACTCTATCAAAAGCTTTTGATATGTCAAGGACTCAAGGGCAACAGCAAAAGTTTCACCGAAACCCCTAAAGGAGGATGACCAAGATTCAGTTAGGAAAGCTAGAAGATCGCCAGTAGATCGCCCTGTACGGAAACCGTACTGACGATCAGATAGAAGATTGTGAGCAGATAGATGCTTACGAATCTTCTTATTAAGTATAGATTCAAAAGCTTTAGAAAGGCAGGAAGTTAAAGCTATAGGACAGTAGTTTGAAGGATTAGAACGGTGATGCCTGCATATACATTTTTTTTCTTAATGCCTTTGGCTCTGTGTACTAAATTTCATGCTTTTATCACAAAGGGCACAATTCCTTTATATGTTTTAGCTAAGCTGCTCCACTATCAGGCATCTCCCTTTTCCTAATTTTTTTGTAAGTCTTCTTGTGTATCGACCTTCTCTTTGCTTCCCAGTCAGTAGTCGCTCATTGTCTGTTTCTTCCATCTTAGTTATTAGTTTGAAAATAGTTATTAAGTCTCCTCTTTCTCTTCTCTGCTCAAGTGTTGGTAACTTTATCTCCTTCAACCTTTCCTCGTAAGAAAGTTCTTCTAGCTCTGGTACCATCTTTGTTGCCATTCTCTGTCCTGTCCAACTTTTTCACATGCTTCTTTTTATATGGGACCATACAATGGCAGCATATTCCATTTTTGGTCGGATCATTGTAGTAATTATCTTTCTCATAGTTGTATCCATGTAATGAAATGCCACTCTAATATTATTCAACATTCATATGTTGAATATTATTACAACATATCTTGTTCAGGTCATTTTGTAGTGTTTCACAATCTTTATAGCTTTTATATTATTTTCTCACAATAGTTTTGCATCATGCTTAAGTAAAAGCTGATTAAGTTGGTCACACATGATCTCCTTTTCCTAAAACCATACTGTCGGTCTGTTATTATACCTTCATTTTCCAAATATTCCGTCCATTGCTTTTTTATTATTTTCTCACATATCTTGCATAGCTACTGTGCTAGTCAATTACACTGGTCTATAATTTAATGGTTCGTCCTTCTTCCCATTTTTTATATTGGCATTATATCTGCTCTCTTCCACTCCTTTGGCTTTTTTCCCGTTGTTAATGAGCACTTAATTATATCATATATTGGTTCGACCAACTGCTTTCTGCACTCTTTTAAAACATAGCCCGACACTCCGTCTGGTCCTATTGCTTTCCTCTCCTCCAATTCTTTCAACAATTCACAAACTTTTTCCTTCTTTAATTTTATTTTCCACTCCTTCAGGACTTCTTCATTCCTTGCGGTTCGTTGAATTTTTATTCTTTTGTGAATACTTGCTGAATTTTTTTATTTAAAATGTCACTCATTATCTTTGGATCTATATTATATATTATATATATATATATATATATATATATATATATATATTATATTTTCATATTTCAGTGTCTCTACGTTGCCCTTATGCTTAACTCTTCCATTGATAAATCTGTAAAACAGTTTGGGTTCTTACTTACACATTTCAACTATTTCCTTCTCATAACTCTTTTCTTCCTCTCTTTATGTACACATATCCATTTATTGCAAATTTATAGTCTTCTTTATTTCTTTGTGTCCGATTTATTTTCACTCTTTTCCATGCCTTATCCCTTATTCTCTTTGCCCTCTCACATCTTCCATTAAACCATTTTTGCTTTCCTTATTCTTTTGGTGTATATAGTTGAACATGTTTTTCAACTCCTTTCTCATATATGCCCAGAAAAAGTCATATTTCACTTGCACATCATTCACTCCTTTAATTTTTTCCCAGTCAATTTATTCAAAAAATGTTATCTGTTCTTCCATGTTAGTTTTCCCAAAGTCTCTTCTGCTCCTTTAGTACAATTCTTCTTCCTCCTTTATGTCCTTTTCCGTCTCCATTTACAAGATTACATGGTCACTCTTTCCGATGAGGCACCCATAATTTATCTCATTTGCTAGGTCTTGACCTGTTAACACTAAGTCAAGTCTTGCTGGTTTGTCATCTCCCCTATATCTTGTGTTTTCTGTCACCCACTGAGTCATCGTGTTTTCCATTGTCAGTTTCAACAATCTATCCCCCAAAGCATTTTCATTTCCTCCTTCAAATGTCTCCTATTTTACTTCCTTGCACTTAAAATCTCCAACCAGCAGTATCTTTTTACTACTCTTGATTATTTTGTTTAAGTACTTCAAGGTGTCCTCTAATACTTTCTCATGTTCTTCCTTACTCCAAGTATTCGTTCTGGGTGGTACCTAGGTTGCCACTATAGTCTGTGTTTCTCTATGTTTTACTCCTATTTATACACTCATTATTTCAGCTCTTCCTTCTCCATACTCCATTTTTCTTAATTTCACCCCAAATTTTGTCAGTATCATAACTCCACCACCTCTTCTACCACTTATGTCCCTTCTCCACATGTTGTATTTATTGCTTATCATCACTTGATCATCTTCTACTAATTTAGCTTCTGTTAGACACACCACGTCTGGATCTTTATTTAATAAATAATCTGTTAGTTCCAGCCTTCTTGGTATTATCCCATCTATGTTCGTGTACATCACTTTCATTCCTTTTTTTACAACATTTTTCATCACCCCATTTTCCTTAAATCTTTTTTCTTTATATACCACTTTCTCACCCTGTCGTTTAGTACCCTCCATAAAAAAAAAATCTTCCTCCGTTCTTTCTTCATTTCTCTGTTTTACTTACTCATGCATTTCCTTTAACTTTTTCCTTTCTACTTCATTCATCGCTTTTTTAACATACACGTCTCTCAAATCATCAGTTGACCTTAGCCTGAAGGTTCTCTTCAGGATTTCTTAAGTTGCCGTCTGTAATTTCAATCTTAGTTTTATTGGTCTATCTCTTATTTCTGCATAAAGTCCCAATCTTACTACTTCTTCCACTTCATCTACAAATGTTGTCTCTTCTTCCTCATCATTAAGTTTCATCAAACGTTATTAGCCGTTTTTACTTCTTCATTGTCTCTCCTTATTCTAAACAAGATATTCTTCTCCTTTAGTCCGTAAATAATTACACTTTTTTTTTTATCTGCTGCATCTCTTATTAAATTATCATTATTCTTCTAAAATTTTACTAGTCACCACTACCTCTTTCTTAACATGTTCACTTTGATCCTTCTTTTGTTGTTCTAAATTTATCTAAAACTTCTTGAAAGTCCACTTTGGCTTTCTCTTTTTCTTCTCTCCAGTTATTCACTTTTCCTTTCATCACAGTGTGTGTGTGTGTGTGTGTGTGTGTGTGTGTGTGTGTGTGTGTGTGTGTGTGTGTGTGTGTGTGTGTGTGTGTGTGTGTGTTTGTTTTATGTGTGTGTGTGTGTGTGTGTGTGTAATGATGAAATAAGTAAAACATCGAAATTAAATATTTATTACACACACACACACACACACATACACACACACACACACACACAACACACACACACACACACACACACACACACACACCACACACCGTTTGCGTGGCTGAGTGGTTAAAGATCGTGCCTGGCCATTTTGTGGTCGCAAGTTCGATCCCCGCTCGCTCACGGGGATTTTTCACACAAATGTGGGCGTTACTTTATTCCTTGTGCAAGAAGATGGGGTGTGTGTAGTGTGTGAGGTCCCAGCATTACCCAAAGATTGGTCTTAATGAGCTCTAAGCTCTTTCTGGAAGGGTAACAACTGGCGATCGCGAATCTTGCTCGCGTAGCCAAGCCCTTGGGTGAATGAATACACACACACAAGAAGTCATCTCGGAGTGACAACATCTTGCAAAAGAAAAAGAAAAGGTGACTGACTTGCTTGCATACTCGCACAAGCCAGCACTGATAAGTGCAACACACAGACACACACACACACACACAAGGTCAGCCTGCCGTGGCAACATAGCGCAAGAAACAAACGCGTGAAGTGGTGTTTGGATGCCCGCACACGACAGCTGCAAAACACTCTTATGCGGGGTTCAGACCACGTATTTGCTACGTGCGTCTTGTGACGTCATCGTGACGTCACCGTGACGTCACTTCCTGCTTGTGTGACCTTGAAGTCTTTCAAGGTCACACAAGCAGGAAGTGACGTCACGGTGACGTCTCTAGCCTCCAAGATTCGGAGCCGCCAATTCTTTTGGCGGGCTTTCTCCAGAATGCGGGAGCGGTGGTGCCACAATTTATAGAACATTATACGTAACTAAGTTTTGCAATATCAAAATAATGCTGTTTCCAAGGTCTGATTTAAAATATATTTATTATCAGTGATTCTGGAAGACAATATTACTAATGGAAGACATACATGATGTGAAAATATTGTGCCCCGCTGCTTGAAGGCGGAACAGCGGCAACGCTGCTTGAATGTAAAGGCCGGTTCCCATCAGCCCGCTTGTACGGCCGTCTTACAACAACACCGCTCAACAATGACGTCACCATCATCACCGCTTGAGTGGTATTTGTGGTAACTGGGCACAGTTGGCAACTCCGCTCGAGCGGACACCGCCGAGCGGGAGAGATGACTTGAATTTAACTTTGTACGGCGGCCGTACAGCGGTACGGCGGTGCGGTAGACTTTGTTGTGACGTCTTTGTTGTTGTATGGCGGCCGTACAAGCAGGAAGGTGGGAACCGGGCTTAAGCTCCACCAACACCACTACCTATGGTGTATTTTCCTGCGTTATTTCTCGTGTTCTCTAGGTCTAACCCTCTCACGTGCCCCTCTAGTAGCTACTATATACCATCCTTCCTACAGCATCACGCTACGCCACCAACACCCTCTACAGGCCGTGAAATAGGTAGTAATTATTAATGACTTGAAAAATAGCGCCACGACTGCGATATGTGGCAACACCTGTGGCCCCCGCTATACAGAATCCACTTGTAACCTTTGCAATAGCCTTTTGTCAGGGATTGTAGCGCTATATAGGTAGGGCAGGGAGTGAAGGGGGATATAGTGAAGGGAGTAATAGGTGTGTCATGGGGTACAAAAGGGAGGAAGTAAGGAATGCAAGGCGGTTTTATACTGCAATGTTTTCTGATAAGAGCGAGCGGGAGTGAGACGAGGTAACGTCATCGTGACGTCACGGTGACGTCACGATAACAAGACGCACGTAGCAAAAACGTGAAGTGTGAACCGGGCTTCAAGGCCGGTTCCCACTAGCCCGCTTGTACGACCGTCGTACAGCAACAATGAACAACAATGACGTCACAATGACGTCACAAAAAAGTCGACCGCACCGCCGTACGGCTGCCGTACAAAGTTAAAATCAAGTCATCTCTCCCGCTCGGCGGTGTCCGCTCGAGCGGAGGTGCAAACTGTGCCCAGTTCAAATACCACTCAAGCGGTGATGATGGTGACGTCATTCTTGGGCGGTGTACGGCAACGGCGGCCGTAGAAGCGGGCTAGTGGGAACCGGCCTTAACAGCATGTGTGTGAGAGAGAGAGAGAGAGAGAGAGAGAGAAGAGAGAGAGAGAGAGAGAGAGAGAGAGAGAGAGAGAGAGAAGAGAGAGAGAGAGAAGGAGAGAGAGAGAGAGAGAGGAGAGAGAGAGAGAGAGAGAGAGAGAGAGAGAGAGAGAAGAGAGAGAGAGAGAGGAGAGAGAGAGAGGAGAGAGAGAGAGAGAGAGAGAGAGAGAGTTGTAGGGTAAATATTTTACCTTGATTAATATCAACCTCATCGTTTAAAAACCCGAAGCCTAATGAAGAATGACTTGAAAACAAGATGCATATTCTGATAGAGAGAGAGAGAGAGAGAGAGAGAGAGAGAGAGAGAGAGAGAGAGAGAGAGAGAGAGAGAGAGAGAGAGAGAGAGAGAGAGAGAGAGAGAGAGAGAGAGAGAAGAATAACTTGGAGACACCTGTGTGGCAGCGATGTGTCAGGTCGAGGGATGAGTCACCGTGGCATCCCCACAGATGTTCCTACTCCCGTTTGCTCAGTGTTCACCAATTTTTATTCTTCACTCCGATTATATGACCAGATATATGACAGTTAAAACACACCATGATAAACTAAAACTACTAAGCAGTTTAAATCAGTAATTTCACTCATAAGAGAGAGAGAGAGAGAGAGAGAGAGAGAGAGACGGTCACCGCTCCTTCTCATGACAATGGTGGACATTCGTGTAGCGGCCCTATAGCAGCATTAGTGAGTTAACCTTAGCCACCAGCACCGCTACAACCCTACAATAGTGGGCAGGAATGGGGAAGTTGAATCATGAAAGTGAAAGCTGGAGGAACGGTCAGAGAAACCTCGGGTTCAAAGATCGTGCCCTCTCACTTGCAACATCGAGGAGTGAATGCGCACATGTTTCAAGGAAAACCACATAGGCCAAGGGCTCAACATCAGCGGGGTAGTTCAGTGGACGTGTATGGCAGCTTATAATCCCAGGAAAACACACACACACATGAATGATGACTGTAATAATTCTAAGTATCTCTAAGAAACCGTACAGTAGAGTTGGTGGTTCAGCTGAACGCCGGATATGACCGTAAGGTTCTGGAGAGGAATTTCAGAGCACCATCTTACCAATATACCAGAGAACCTTACCAATACCGGGTGTGGTGGTTGCCACGCACCCCACACACAAATCACCGCTGTCAATCAATCACTCTAGCAAGCATATGAACCTTGCATTACAGCATCAGACCCAATCCAAAGCAAGCGAAAAATGCAATAATTAATCTGCTATTCAAGTTTTCATAGCGATGCTTGATTATAATTATCTTCTTGACATATACGCAATTAAATTAATGAAATTTGATGGCTGAAGTTTTGATAAACTAACGATGTGCCGTACGTAGCCTTATGTAGCATTTTAATGGAAAGTATTTTACACTAAGACCAGAATTCCCTACACAATTGGGAGTATGGTTTATGTTTACCTTATTGGATTATAAGAAACATTATCTGTATAAGCTTCCGTCGCAAATCATTACTTTTGGAGATAATCATGTGTTGTTTATAGGGAGGAGAGGGAGAAGTGTTTACGTGCGCCTCACTCTTCTTCCTCTTGTGACCAGCCACGAACCCTTTTTAACCCCTTGAGGCCCAGAACGTAATTTCCATTGTAATCTGGCTCCTATTAGACGATTTTTAGTTAATATAAGCAATATTTTATAGATATGACTTGTTTAGTATCCTTGTCGACTAACTAATTTGGTATATTCAGTTACTTTTCGTAATTTTATGGCTAAAATACAATTTTGTATAGCAAAGGAAAGGTCTGGGTCTCAAGGGGTTAATGCGAATTTGGCTTTAGTTAGGTTAAAACGTGGGGTTAGGTTAGGTTAGGTTAGTGAGTTAAAAGGTGAGGTTAGGTTAATTAATTTTCTTATCTCCTATACACTCCTTATTAGAAACATGATACATCTTATATCTCCGAAAGTAGTGATTTGCGACGGAAGCTGAGAATATTTCTCAGAATTCATTAAGGTAAACATAAATCATACTCCCAATTGTGTAGAGAATTCTGGTCCTAGTGTAAAAATGTATCCTTTAATTCTTCGACAAAAAAGAAATTTTATATTTCCTTCCATACAAAGAATTGACATTCTCTCTCTCTCTCTCTCTCTCTCTCTCGTACTACATTTGAGCTATGGGAACCCTGAGGTCTCTTTCGGGCTGAGGTGCCTGAAAGCGAGCAAACGTACTATTACACGTTGTGTTGTCATAGCTAAATCCTACACTTTATTGTTACGCCTATACATGCAGCGATGAGTCACTAGCCTCAGGCTATCATGAAAAACGTGGCTTGACAGGTGTCCGCGGCTGACCTCAAGCCCTATTTACTAAAAAAAATTTAGTGAGAGTAACAACTCTAAACACTGCATATTCAGCGTTCGTTCATTCCGCGAGGTGACTGCCTTGGGCTAGCTAAATACCCTAGGCTTAGATTCACTTGTCTCGTGCCCTAAATTGTTGTCAAAAATTTATTGGATCGTAAGTGACTAGAACATGTAGTAAAACACGACGACTCCATCACCACCTGCCCCCACAACCCAGTCTATGATGCATCACTAAGGGCGGTGAAGCATTGAAATCCCAGGTGTGGATGCCTGACAGAGCTGGCTGACACAAGTCAGCTTCCCAACCACCCTTTCTCCTTCTAGCCGCCCCTCCTCCACCCCAACTACTTCACACAGGAGGTGACACGCTTGGCTGAGACACGGCACCCTACGCACACCCACCACGTACAGGTTCCGCGACGACCATGACGACCATAAATGGGGGGGGGAGGGCCGAAGACGTTATAAAGGGGCTGGTGGTGGCAACGCCTACAAAACTTCAAATGTGGACTCACCTTGTCGAGGCATTTCAGTTCTTCCAGCGGGTACACTGCCTTCTCACACCGAGCGCACCGTTTGCTCATTATCACTATTATAGTCTGGTCTTATTTATTAACGTTGTAGGTAAAATCCAATCAGATCTGACTGGATGAACAAATATGCCAAGATATTTTTCACTGCACACTACACAGCGCGGCCACTCACTTAAGGTACCTCCAGGGGACTGGCTGGTTGGAGGATTTGCCAGTAGGTGTCTCCTCAGCATATAGTGGAAAGAATAGTGACGCGCGATCGGAAATTTGTTTTTATCTGCACCAGCCACGGAAGTTATTCATTCATGACTTATTTCATTTGTTTGTGCATTTGAGTGTGAAAGATTATTACCGTACAGGCTTTCCTTATCACATAAATTATTTGTGATAAGAAATAAGCCACTATCTCAGTCCTTGATTTAGTACAAACATGCAACTCGAAAAGAGTGCAGCGACGAGGAGGCGACCAACTGTCAATATACCAAAACATGTATTCGTCTGAACACAAGCAGCTCTGTTAATAATTGAAACAACGGGAACGATAACACCAGTCTGCTAAGGTACTATATATAGGTACTATACAAACTCCTCTCTCTCTCTCACTTCTGAGCAGCGATGTTAACTGTACGATAATTATCGTACATGTACGATAAATTGACTATCCGTACGATGTACGATGCTTGGTTGAGAATCGTACACGAAAATACGAGAATTGACTCACAAATATAATTACTTTATAAAGTCATACAAAATATGTCATCGCAAAAAAATAAATCGATCGCTGTCAACTTCCGCGAAAGAGAGAGAGAGAGAGTTTTGAGTTTGACTTTTGGTCCTTTGCATCATGCATGACATGGACTTGAACCGTTGCTTGCCGCATTCGAACGCAGATTGTGAGAGGGTATTTAGCAAGATTAACCTTATCAAAACAAAGGTAAGAAACTGACTTCTGACGGAAACCATACTTAATTTATCCTCTTCCAGCAGCGCAGTACGTAGCTATGTATGGGGAAAAGGGAGATTGTGTTATTTTCATCCCTACAGATGATATGATTATTAAGTCGATGACAACTGACACACTATAATTATAAGCGCTAGCTGACACAGGACATTAAAGTAATCGTCCAGACCCATTTTGTTTTGCCTAATTATGTTGAATGCACATTCAAAACACCTAATCCACCAAAAATAATTGATTTCCAGGCCTTATTTCCGTAAAAACACGACTTTTGTAAAAAGCGCGCGAATTTTTGTTTCTTCCCCCCAACAGGGCTACGAATGTTATTGATGACGTCACAGGAGGAACTCTAACTTAAACAAAAGTCATCTGCCTGTGTATAGTAGTAGTAGTATAGTCTATTCACTTAAGCTGGATTCCTGGGCTGGGAGCTGCTCGATGCCTACCCGAGTTTGTAAGGACGTCGCTGATTGGCTGATAGACTCGGGCTGGGTGGTGGTGGTGGTGGTACCTTGCCTGGCTGCTACCAAAACCCTTGCGTTGCCTCAGAAAAATATTCATATTTCTTTGCTTAACTCACCTCTTACACAAGATAGACCAATTTTGTTTACATCAGTGAATCAGGCAGTGATTGGTTAACAATAACACGCTATTCGTAACTCAATAGGGTAAAAAATAAAGTCATGACTGAGTATCACAGGAGTAGGCGAATTTTCAGGTTTCAGTGCATTGAAATGTACTCCTACCCGATATTACCAAGCTACCAGATGATATTTAGGTTAAACTGAGCCTACCATCGTGTGCAGGATACATTGCTGCATATCTTGAGCATAAAAAAAATTCAGTTAGACTCCACCAATATTAAGATAATTGAAGGAAAGTAAAACTGTGTATAAACATTTTGTCTTGCTTTTTTTCCTTCAACTCGCTGTAACTCCATCAGTTTTGCTTGCATTAAATTTTTATTCGCTGTTTCAAAATCCTCACACTTTTCCGATTCTTAAGGTATGTAGCACGTACCAATAAGGAAAACATTATGTGGTCAAAGTGGTTAATAAAGTAAAACTACTGAAACTGGCGCCGTGACTGGTGAGCATTGCTCCCACAGGAGAGATGAGTTCTGGGGAGAGCTATCAGAGGCTCACCAGTCACGGCGCCAGTTTCAGTAGTTTTACTTTATTAACCACTTTGACCACATAATGTTTTCCTTATTGGTACGTGCTACATACCTAAATAATCGGAAAATTGTGAGGATTTTGAAACAGCGAATCAAAATTTAATGCGAGCAAAACTGATAGAGTTACAGCGAGTTGAAGCAAAAAAAGCAAGACAAAATGTTTATACACTGTTTTACTTTCCTTCAATTATCGTAATATTGGTGGAGTTTTACTGAAATTTTTTATGCTCAAGATATGCAGCAATGTATCCTGAACACGATAGTAGGCTCAGTTTAACCTAAATATCATCTGGTAGCTTGGTAATATCGGGTAGGAGTACAACATTTCAATGCATTGAAACCTGAAAATCCGCCTACTCTTGTGATACTCAGTCATGGCTTTATTTTTTACCCTATTGAGTTACGAATAGCGTGTTATTGTTAACCAATCACTGCCTGATTCACTGATGCAAACAAAATAGGCCTATCTTGTGTAAGAGGTGAGTTAAGCAAAGAAATATGAATATTTTTCTGAGGCAACGCAAGGGTTTTGGTAGCGCCGAGGCAAGGTACTACCACCACCACCACCCAGCCCGAGTCTATCAGCCAATCAGCGACGTCCTTACAAACTCGGGTAGGCATCGAGCAGCTCCCAAAAATCCAGCTTAAGTGAATAGACTATAGTAGTAGTAGTAGTAGTAGTAGTATAGTAGTGGTGGTATAGTGGTGGTAATAGTGGTAATAGTAGTAGTGATGGTAGTAGTAATAGTAGTAGTATAGTAGTGGTGGTAGTGGTGGTAATAGTAGTAATAGTAATAGTAGTAATAGTAGTAGTAGTAATAGTAGTAGTAATTGCTTAGTAGTAGTAGTAGTAATATAGTAGTGGTGGACTGGTGGTAGTGGTGGTAATAGTGGTAATAGTAGTAGTAGTAGTAGTAGTGTAGTAGTAGTAATAGTAGTAGTAGTTGCTTAGTAGTAGTAGTAGTTTAATAGTTAGAAAGCAACCAGCCCCCACCACCCCGCCTTGCCACATAGCGTAGTATTGACGGTATTATTACGTGTTATAGGACAGATATAGACAGTATGGACAGATTATATAACTAAGGGAAGGATTACGGCAAGAAGAGACAAGGTATTACGTTGTGAGAGACAGTGAGTTGAAGAGATAATAGCAAAGGAGAGGTGTGTGTGTGTGTGTGTGTGTGTGTGTGTTGGCAACTCTAACCCACTGTCTCTCTCTCTTCCCTTCTTCCTTCTCTCTCTCTCTCTCTCTCTCTCTCTCTCTCTCTCTCTCTCTCTCTCTCTCTCTCTCTCTCTCTTCCTTCCTTCTTCCTCCTCTCTCTCTCTCTTCCTCCCTTCTTCCTCCTCTCTCTCTCTCTCTTCCTCTCTTCTTCCTCCTCTCTCTCTCTCTTCCTCCCTTCTTCCCCCCTCTCTCTCTCTTTCTCTTCCTTCCTTCTTCCTTCTCTCTCTCTCTTCCTTCCTTCTTCCTTTCCCCTCTCTCTCTCTCTCTCTCTCTCCTCTCTCTCCCCCTCTCTCTCTCTCTCTCTCTCTCTCTCTCTCTCTCTCTCTCTTTTCTTCCTCTCTTCTTCCTTCTCTCTCTCTTCCTTCCTTCTTCCACCTCTCTCTCTCTCTCTCTCTCTCCCCCTCTCTCTCTCTCTCTCTCTCTCTCTCTCTCTCTCTCTCTCTCTCTCTCTCTCTCTCTCTCTCTCTCTCTCCCCTCTCTCTCTCTCGCTCTCTCTCTCTCTTCCTCCTTTCTTCCTTCTTTCTCTCTCTCTTCCTCCTTTCTTCCTCTTGACTATAAGGTTGTAGTGATGGTTATGATATAGACAGTATGGACAGATTATATAACTAAGGGAAGGATTACTGGTAGAAGAGACAAGGTATTACGTTGTGAGAGACAGTGAGATGAAGAGATAATAGCAAAGGAGAGATGTGTGTGTGTGTGTGTGTGTGTGTGTGTGTGTGTGTGTGTGTGTGTGTGTGTTGGCAACTCTAAACCCACTGTCTCTCTTCTCTTCCCTTCTTCCTTCTCTCTCTCTCTCTTCCTTCCTTCTTCCTCCTCTCTCTCTTTTCTCCCTTTTTCCTCCTCTCTCTCTCTCTCTCTCTCTCTCTCTCTCTCTCTCTCTCTCTCTCTCTCTCTCTCTCTCTCTCTTCTTCCTCCTCTCTCTCTCTCTTCCTCCCTTCTTCCCCCTCTCTCTTTCTCTCTTCCTTCATTCTTCCTTCTCTCTCTCTCTCTCTCTTCCATCCTTCTTCCTCCTCTCTCTCTCTCTCTCTCTCTTCCTCTCTTCTTCCTTCTCTCTCTCTCTTCCTTCTTTCTTCCTCCTCTCTCTCTCTCTCTCTCTCTCTCTCTCTCTCTCTCTCTCTCTCTCTCTCTCTCTCTCTCTCCTCTCTCTCTCTCTCTCTCTCTCTCTCTTCCTCCTTTCTTCCTCCTGACTATAAGGTTGTAGTGGTGGTTATCAGCGCGGGGAGAGGAGGCTTCCTGCTGTGACGTCACCGAGTCGTGCTGCGTCGTCTGCAAGCCTTGAGGAGCGTTTTGAGAGCTCGGGAAATTTGCAGATTGTGATTGCGGATTATTTAAAAACGGCTGACTGGATGCAAAAAGTGACAACATATTGTTGATATACTCGCTAATGGCTATAATTTGATTGCATTAAATCAGGAATGATGAAATGGTCTGGACGATTACTTTAAAGAATAGAGGAGGAACAGGAATTCCTCTTTTCTTTTGATGATAGCTACGTAGAGTTCTACAGTTCAGCTTCTTTCTATTGAGTCATGATATGTTACTATATTTATTTTGTTTTATTTGATTCTATTTATTTTGGAGAAGAAATAATAACATGTGGAATGTTGTGTCATGATTGGATCTGGTCTAGCTATTATTTATTTTGGTGAAAAGAGGAAATATTTTTATATGTGAAAAGCTGAATTCAATGAAGTATAAAGTCATTTACTGATTATATTATTTTACCTATGGTTGTACAATAATAATCTATCTGAAAATACGATAATTCTGGTGGCTCGGTACGATAATGTGGGCTACAAAAGTTCACATCCCTGCATCTCTGCTTCTGAGCACGTTTGGGAGTGTTCAGTGGACGGAGGAAAGGCAGGTGGGACAAAGAGTCAGGCTGGGAATGTCTGCTGGTTAGGGATTGCAACGCATTGTTTTTCGCTTTTATAATTAAATGGACTGGTGAAACGTATGAGTGGTGTGGTGTGTCACATAGCGTATCAGTCTGGGCAGGGATGCTCGAAAATCCCTCGTAAGTGACAACTTATGAGTCACGAGTGTATGGCTACAATAACCGAACGAGGGTAGGCCGAGGTTAATGCTCGAACAGAGGCGGCACTCCCGTACGGTGATCACTGGGCCTCTGGGTGGGGAATATTAGGGATATTCTAGGGATGTGTGGGGAAATTCTGCTGACCAATCACAGAGCAGCGGCTCGCATGATCTGGCCAATCACGTTGCTCTCAGCTGTCAGGGAGCCCGAGAAAGAAATTTAAAGAGACAAATTCAAATGCAGCGAGACTTACAGCTTGTGTGTGTGCGTGTGTACGTCAGACAATGACACCACCACCATCGCATAATTATAGCGGCCAAACTTGTATGATGAACTATACGTTTTGATTCAAGAAGTCGTCCGATATATATATTTAATATATTAGGTTTGCCCTAATATGAATCTATTGCAAGTATAGCTATTGTATGTCAAATATGATATATATGGAGTCAATGATGCAATAAACACATCACATTTCAAACAGGCAAGCATGAAATGGCTCTATAATACACAATCAACATAAAATATAGTGATACAACTTGTATTTTGGCGTTTATTGATGTCTTGCCGCCTCAAATATCACTCTCGTAGGGAGCTAAGGGTGGTCCCGAGCTTGGTCTATAGAATGGTCGGCCCAAGGTAAAGAGACAGAAGGTAACGTCACCTTCCTTTTGCCGCGCTGGGGGAAGTGACGTCAATAAGAATTAAGAGGGCGAGGAGGAGGGTGAGAGTAAGAGAAGATGGAGGAGGAGGAGGAGGAGAAGGTAAGGGAAGGGAGGAGGTATGAACATAAGAACATAAGAAAATAAGGCATGGCCTTGCATGTCAGGTGGGAAATTAACTTTGGTTGTCCGTTATAAGCGGTAACAGCGGCACAAGCAAAGGGTCTCTTCCCCAGCTTGTGTGCTAGCTAGAACTCTCTCTCCTCTCTCTCTCTCTCTCTCTCTCTCTCTCTCTCTCTCTCTCTCTCTCTCTCTCTCTCTCTCTCTCTCTCTCTCTCTCTCTCTCTCTCTCTCTCTCTCTCTCTCTCGAGTACACAATACTGATCAAGGTAAAGAATATGGGTGGCTTACGGGATGGGATATATATATATATATATATATATATATATATATATATATATATATATATATATATATATATATATATGGTGGGAGGTGTCAGGCGTGTCAGGTGTCGGGTCGGCGGTAAGGTCTGAGTGAGGCCATAACATATTTGAACGGTGGCGCCGTTGGCGCGATACCCATTGACGTCATGCGCACAAAGGACTGATTTTGCCTCGACGCCCCGGGGAGGTGACGTTACCTTCTGTCTCTTTATCTTGGGTCGGCCTACGGTGGAAACCAAAATGAGACGCCTCGGCGCAGTGACGTCAAGTGGGGGTAAACAGCCAGGGCAGGGATGCTCGAAAATCACTCGTAAGGGACAACTTATGAGTGTATGGCTACAATAACCTTACGAGGGTGAGCTGAGGTTGATGCTCGTACCGAGCAGTCACTCCCGTACGGTGATCGGTGGCCTCTGGGTGGGGAATATTAGGGATATTCTAGGAATATGTGTGGGGAAATTCTGCTGACCAATCACAGAGCAGCGCCTCACATGACGCGGCCATATCTGGCCAATCATCTTGCTCTCAGCTGTCAGGGAGCCCGATAAATAAATTTAAAGAGACACTTCAAATGCCGCTGTTGAGCTGAAATCGGCCCATTTCGGAAATCGTCCCGCCGACGCTTATTTAACCTAAATAACTCTACAAAACTTAACACAAACCTATCGTAAACCTTACCTAACCTAAACCAGACCTAAACATAACTTAAATATAACTTAACCTACACCTAAAAACTATGTTTACCGGTGTTGAGCTAAAATTGGCCGATTTCCGAAATGGGCCGATTTTAGCTCAATACCGCCAGAATGTTACGATAATACATTGCCGCCAAATTAGCCTTTCAGCGTAATATTCTCCCGCTAAATACTACAGAGATGTACCCAGGGTATACCTTGATGCGCTGATCCTAGGTTCGAGTCCCGCGTGCCCGAAATTAGCATCTATGGACTGGACCACTGCTGGCCCGCGCCGTACCGAGGCCTGCCGTATCCGTGGCCGCGGCGGTACTCTGTTATAGTGGACGAGAACTGCGCGTTCGCTCTTTAGGTCAGACAAGACACACTGGGGTTTAACACCTCACTCTGACACACGTGACACTTGTGTGCAAGGATAGTATAACTTTATAATATCCTTGCTTGTGTGGGCGTGTGTACGTCAGACATTTGACACCACCACCACCGGATCATTATAGGGGCCAAACTTGTATGATGAACTATACGTTTTGATTCAAGAAGTCGACCGATATATATCTATCTAATATATTAGGTTTGCCCTAATATGAATTTATTACAAGTATAGGTATTGTATGTTAAAAATGATATATATGGAGTCAATGATGCAATAAACACATTACATTTCAAACAGGCAAGCATGAAATGGCTCTATAATACACAATAAACATAAAATATAGTGATACAACATGTATTTTATTGTTTGTTGATGTCTTGTCGCTTCAAATTTCACTCTCGTAGAGAGTTAAGGGTGGTCCCGACCACCCTTAGCCTCGCGGTCCCGTAGCAAGTGAGAAAACGGTTTGAGCATCACCCGTAGAGGCGCTACGAGGTAAAAGCCCCCTAGGGTAATACTTACGGACCCGTAACTCTTTCGAGCATCTCTCCCCAGGGCAGGGATGCTCGAAAATCCCTCGGAAGGGACAACTTACGAGTGTATGGCTACAATAACCTTACGAGGGGGGGCTGAGGGAGATGCTCGTATCGAGCAGTCACTCCCGTACGGTTATCGGTGGCCTCTGGGTGGGGAATATTAGGGATATTTTAGGGATATGTGTGGGGAAATTCTGCTGACCAATCACAGAGCAGCGCCTCGCATGACGCGGCCTTATCTAGCCAATCATCATGCTCTCAGCTGTCAGGGAGCCCGATAAATAAATTTAAAGAGACTTCAAATGCCGCTGTTGTGCTAAAATCGGCCTCTTTCGGAAATCGTCCCGCGGACGCTTATTTAACCTAAATAACTCTACAAAACTTAACACAAACCTATCATAAACCTTACCTAACCTAAACCAGACCTAAACATAACTTAAATATAACTTAACCTTAACCTAAATACTATATTTGCCGGTGTTATGCTAAAATCGGCCAATTTCTAAAATAGGGCCAATTTTAGCACAACACCGCCAGAATGTTACGATAATACATAGCTGCCATATTAGCCTTTCAGCGTAATATTCGCCCGCTGAATACTAGAGAGACGTACCCAGGGTATACCTTGATGCGCTGATCATAGGTTCGAGTCCTGCGTGCCCGAAATTAGCATCTATGGAGTATGGACCATTGCTGGCCCGGCCGTATCAATCAATCAATCAATCATTGGGGGCATACGCCGGGGGGCGCGTCGCCTGGCCCACCCTACGACGCCACTCCCGGGGGTCACAACGCGCGAGTTCCCATGCAGGCTCCTTTCCCATACCAAGCAGCTCTCGACAAGAAACATCAACTTGCCCCAGCCACGAGCCTTGTGGGCGCCCCCTTGGCCTCCTCCACGCCGGATTGTCTCTTACAGATACAACCCGATGGGAAGGATCGGTTTCAGGGTAGCGTGCCACATGCCCATATAGCCGAAGTTGGCGCTGACGGACTATGCAGGTAATAGGCCTCGATTCAGTCTCACGGTGCAATCGCTGATTTGACACGTAATCATCCCAGCGATACCCCATGATTCTGCGAAGACACTTATTACCAAAGGCATTGATTCGTCTCTTCAAGTCACTATTTAGTGTCCATGTCTCACAACCATAGAGTAAGACAGGGATCACAAGCGACTTGAAGATCCGGATCTTTGTCCTTCTGCACAGGTACCGACAATGCCAAATACTCCCGCTGAGCGAGTCCATAACACCGTGGGCTATGCCAATCCGCCGTAAGACTTCTTGACGTGACCCGCCGTCATTATGGACTGCGCTACCAAGGTATGTAAAACTTTCCAAGATCTCAATGTCCTCGCCACACGCATGAACAGACTGTAATGCTTCATCTAGTAAGTCTCCAAATACCTGGACCTTGGTCTTGAGCCAGGAGACCTCAAGTCCCAAAGGCTTTGCCTCCTCGTGCAGCGCCTCGAGAGCCATCACCAGGACCTCCAGCGACTCAGCAAAGATTACTGCATCATCGGCAAAAACAAGATCAGTGATCTTGGTGTTGCCGACGGATGCTCCACAATCACTTTGATCTACAACCTTGTCCAATACCCAGTCCATACAAGCGTTGAAAAGTGATGGGGCAAGGACGCACCCTTGCCTCACTCCCGTATTCACAGGGAAGAAGCTGGTTATACCTGCCCCACACTTCACAGCACTCTCAGTCCCAGAATACAGACCAGTTATCAAACCAATAGTCCTTGCAGGAATCCCTCGAAGTCGCAGAAGGTCCCAAACTGACTCACGATGCACTGAGTCAAATGCCTTCTTGAGATCAACATAGGCTGCAAGCATCCCCTGTCGAAACTCACGTCGGCGTTCCACCAGGACACGAAGCGCTAGGATACGGTCCGTTGTTGACTTACCAGGCGTGAACCCAGACTGCTGAGGTCTCTGATGCTTCACCAGATGACTGCGAATCCGTGTCAGCTATAGATGGGCAAGCACCTTGCCTGGTACGCTGAGCAGTGTAATACCGCGGTAATTGTTGCAGTCCTGACGGTCCCCTTTCCCTTTCCAGATAGGGACGACCAGCGCCCTTTTCCAGTCAGGAGGAATGGTACCTGATTGCCACACGGCAGTCAGGACAGCATGCAACTCGCGGATCATGGCCTCACCCCCAGCTTTGAGGAGCTCCGCACTGATATTACAAACACCAGCTGCCTTTCCACCCTTCAACTTTGCTACAGCCTCTCTGACTTCGTCAAGAGAGGGTGCGGTTTCGTCAATGGGAGGATCGGCATCCACTGCCTGTAACCCAGTGGTGTGAAGCTGCTCAGTTGGAGGGTCCACCGTGAACAACTGCCCAAAGTACTCAGCCCAACGAGCCATCTGCCCATCCATGTCCGACACGAGGCGCCCATCTGCTGTTCGAATAGCACTCGCCCGAGAAGGAGACTTGGAACGGAGCTTCTTCAGGGCTCGGTAGGCGGGTCGGAGGTCATTAGCGTTCAAATGACCCTCGACATCCTCAGCGAGACTCCTGACATACCTCTCCTTGACTCTCCTCAGGAGGGTTCTAGTCCGGCGTGACAGAGCCCTGTGCTGGTCCCGGTTCCTAGCCAGCCTGGCAGCGCGACTCTCCTCGATTTTCTCCAGCGTCTCCGTCGAGACAAAACCACGCCTTGACTCGGGTGCTCCCCAATACACTCCTTGGCAGCCTGTAGAGTTTCACGTTTGAAGGTATCCCACAGTTCTACAGGGTCCCCGAGAGCACCGAGCACATCAAACCGATTTGAGACTGCCACCGCATACTCATGAGCACATGTCAAGTCCTTCAGTTTCTCAAGATGAAACACAGTATGGTTACCTCTTGAGATTCTTCTGGACTTGACATGAAGCTTAAGTGTAGCAACAACAAGTCTGTGAACAAGTCTTGATACGGCCGTATCAAGACGTGCCGTATTCGTAGCCGCGGCGGTCTCTGTTATAGTAGACGAGAACTGCGCGTTCGCTCATTAGGTCAGACAAGACGCACTGGGGGATTAACAATTCACTCTGACATACGTGACACTTGTGTGCAAGGATAGTATAACTTTATAATATCCTTGCTTGTGTGTATACGTGCGTGTGTACTAGTACGTCAGACATTTGATACCACCACCACCATCGGATCATTATAGCGGCCAAACTTGTATGATGAACTATACGTTTTGATTCAAGAAGTCGACCGATATATATATTTAATATATTAGGTTTCTCCTAATATGAATTTATTACAAATATAGGTATTGTATGTTAAATATGATACATATGGAGTCAATGAAGCAATAAACACATCACATTTCAAACAGGCAAGCATGAAATGGCTCTATAATACACAATAAACATTAAGTATAGTGATACAACTTGTAATTTATTGTTTGTTGATCTCTAGCCGCTTCAAATTTCACTCCCTTAGAGAGTTAAGGGTGGTGCCGAGCACCCTTAGCCTCGCGGTCCCGTACCAAGTGAGAAAATGGTTTGAGCATCTCCCTTAGAGGCGCTACGAGGTAAAAGTCCCCTAGGGTAGCACTTACGGGCCCGTAACTCTTTCGAGCATCTCCCCCCAGGTTCCGACAAGCAAACACCCGCAGTCCAAGTTTGACCGGGGTGATGAGAGGACAGGGTGCGTCCCGCTTCCCGCTTGCCTCCTCCTTCTCCTCCTCCTTCTCATTCCTCTCCTATTCCTCCTCCTCATCCTCCACCAGCACAACCTTCATCTACTTCTCCTCCTGCTCCACCACCTCCATTACTCCTACTCCTCCACCTCCAACTACACTTCTACCTCCCTTTCTTCTTATGTTGCTGCTACTACCACTACTACTACTCTTAAAGTAATCGTCCAGACCCAATTTTTTTTTGCCGAATTATGTTGAATGGACATTCAAAACACCTAATCCACCAAAAATAATTTATTTCCAGGCCTTATTTCCGTAAAAACACGACTTTTGTAAAAAGCGCGCGAAAAAAAAATCTTCCCTCCAACAGGGCTACGACTGTTATTGATGACGTCAGAACAGGGACGCCTGCAGACACTCTGTCTGACACCTGTCGGCAAATGTTATGATGAGCGATTGTACTTCGGTGTCAGACAGTGAATCTGTCGCTGTGACAGATCTAGAGTACGATGCTCAATCTGACACCGAAAGAAATGACGCTGGTCGCGTATACTATGAGGAAAACGAACCTCAGATTGTCATGGGATCCTATATGTTTGAGCCCGAGTACGAGGTGGATGAACAGGTGTTAGCAGAGCCTGAGGTTCAGCAGGAGGACCTGGCACTTCTCCAAAACATGGATTGGTAAATAAGGTTAAACCATGTGTGTGTGGGAATCGCAATGAAGGTAGTTTCGAGAAAATCCTATGGTTAGTTTTGGAGCTACAGTCAAACGTCATTACTCGGAAACCACATACTAGCATTAACTACAGCATAGAGTTGGAAAATATGCGGGCGGGAAGGCAGAAAGTGTGACAGCCACACCACCACAGGGTCTCTCACCACAGGGCACGCCCACTCCACAACTGGTTTACTTGGTTTACTTGGTCTTACTTGCTTACTTGCTTGGTTTACTTGGTCTTGTTAAGAGGCAAAGCCTCACAGTCGTGGTGGTCCACCGCTGCTGCCAGTCCTGGCGTCCCTGTCTAACAGGGCCACCTGGTCTGGTATGGTGTTGGAGGTCCTACACTTGGCAGTGTAACCCGGTACTGGAGGTTCATCCGGCACTGTCCGTAGTATTTTGTCCAGTCCATATTTAAAGGTGTTGACAGAGCACCCTGTGATGTTTCTCACATTTTTGTGGAGGCTGTTGAAGATTTTGGGCCCTTCATGAGCCAGACTGGCAGCCAGTAAAGTCTTGCATCTCCCCGGGGCCTTTGAAGGGAGGGTTCTTCTACTGCACTTGCGTCCAGTCCGCTCATTTAAGTGTGCCTGAAGTGCCGAGGACGTGGGGTCTGGCACCTGTTAGAACATAAGAACATAAGAAAATAAGGAAGCTACAAGAGGCCGCGAGGCCTACACGTGGTAGTTCCTGTTTCGTGGTAGTTCGTGGTAGTTCCTGTTTCTCCAGGACCTTCCATATATAGATGGCACGATACCTTTCTCTCCGTCTTTGCTGTGAGTATATTCCCAGTGTTTTGAGGCGGTCCCAGTAGTTAAGGTCATGTAGTCCACTGATGTTCTTGATAAATGACCTCTGAACAGCCTCAAGTCTCTGGATGTCAGCTTTCTTGTGAGGGGACCACAACTGGCTACAGTAATCCAGTAAGGGCTGTACCAGGGCTTTCCAGAGGGTTAGCATAACCTCAGGTTCCCTGGAGGCAAAAGTTCTCATGACCCAGCCCGCCATCCCCCTTGCCTTCCTGACAGTCTCCGTGATGTGGTGTGAGAAGGAGCCATCAGCACTAAGGTAAACTCCAAGGCACTTGACATGAGGTGTTGGGGTGATGTGACTTCCTCCCTCTGTGTGCAGCGTCGTTGTTGTCTTGATGTTGCAGTCAGGGCCACACCTCAGCATTTCAAATTTTTCTTCATTGAATGTCATATTGTTAGTTGTAGCCCAAGTGAACACTTTATTCAGGTCCTCTTGCAGGTGCTCCACTTCTTGCACATTACTGATGGGGCGACTGATACTTGTGTCGTCAGCAAAGGAGGACAGGACTGAGTCGCTTACTTCCTCTCCAATATCTCTCATATATATCAGGAAGAGAAGGGGACCCAACACTGAACCCTGAGGCACCCCGCTCATAACGGTGTCTTCTTTTGAGCTTTGACCGTCCACTACTACTGATTGGACTCTCTCTGTAAGGAAATCGTGGAGCCAAATTCCTAACTTGCCCCTTAACCCCAGAGCCTTGATTTTATGGAGAAGGATGCCGTGATCAACCTTGTCGAAGGCTTTAGCAAAGTCGAGAAACACGACATCCACATTATTTCCCGCTGCCAGGGTCTCTAGGAACCAGTTGTAGTGTGCCAGGAGTTTTGAGAGACAGGATCTCCCTTTCCTGAAGCCATGTTGATTTTCCATGTGAAGTTCTTGCCTTTCCATATGAGTAGTAATTTTGTCCCTCACACATTTTTCAAAAACTTTGATGAGGTGTGAAGTGAGAGCAACAGGTCTGTAGTTCTTGGCCAGACTCTTGTCCCCTCCCTTGTATATCGGGCTTACAGTGGCTCTCTTCATCAAGGCTGGCACTGTGCCTGCATCCATAGAGCACCTCCATAATTTGCGGATCGGATAAGACAGGGCCTCACTGCACTTAAGGAGCAGAATGGCAGGTACTCCGTTCGGTCCAGCAGCTGAATTTGGTCTCAGCTCCTTAATGGCTCCCTGAATATCCTCAGTGGTCACCTCAATGTCAGTGAGGTGGTACTGGTGGTCTGAGTCCTCAGTGAAGAATGATACTGGGTTGTGAACTATTGACTGACTTTGTGGGGTGCTGAAGACACTGCTATATTGCTCTGTTAATATTTGGCACGTTTCCTCGGGGTCTCTTGTTATTGTGCCCACATCTGTACGCAGCGGCCCAATCTGGCTCGTAGTCTTGGAAAACTTTTTGCAGTAGCTGAAGAAGTATTTAGGGTTGCGCTTAATGTTGCTTACTGCATGAGTTTCCTCCTCTGTCCTCTGTTTTTCATGGGATTCTTTAATTTTGTGCTCAATTTGAGCTATCTTGGTGTTGATAGTAATCTTTCTTTCGTCATTTAGGGTGTTAGCCATCTTCTTAAAGAGGGCTGCTCTCTTCCTCATTAATAATCTCCTGTCCCTTGGGATGTTATGGCGTTGGGTACCTGTTGTGGTCCTCTTTGTGGGGATATGTTTCTCACAGATCTCCAGTACTGTGTTGATAAAGGCTTGGAGCATGGTGTTTGGGTTGTTGCCTTTCATGATATGGTCCCAGTTGGCCTCACCAAGACAGCACTGCATCTGATGCCACTCGATTGTGTCATTGAAAAAATTATATTTTGCAAAGGGTGTAGGATCTGTTAAGTTTGTTTTTACTGGTTCCATCTTGGCTTTCCTGTATGTAGTGTTGATGGTGACAAGGCTGTGATCCGAGTAAATTGTTTTCTCCACTCGGTACGTACTTATTGCTTCTTGGGTGTTGGTGAAGAAAAGATCTAAAATGTTGCGTTGCCTGGTAGGCTTTGTTATCTGTTGTGATAGAAAGACCTTTTCAGTAACCCCAAGAAGGAGTTTAGCTTGGGCTTGGTCTTCCAAGGTACCTCCAGAGATAGTGCCATCAGGCCATTGGATCAAAGGAAAGTTGAAATCCCCACACAAGATGATATCTGGCATAGGTGTTGGTTGATCAGCAATTATTCTGTCAA
The DNA here is from genome assembly GCA_016584305.1 of Chionoecetes opilio. Classification (NCBI taxonomy): domain Eukaryota; kingdom Metazoa; phylum Arthropoda; class Malacostraca; order Decapoda; family Majidae; genus Chionoecetes; species Chionoecetes opilio. The sequence continues at coordinate 404,197 of JACEEZ010015821.1, forward strand.
TATTGTCTATTGCCATTTTGAAATTTTCCAAAGTACACTGAGGTGGGCGGTAGCAATTTATGATGATTAGGTTCATCGACTTAATGTGGATGGCTATTAGTTCTACTTGTCCATTTGAGAAAGAGAGTAGTGGTATTGTTTCCAGGGAGATATTGTGCCGTACGTATAACATGGCTCCTCCGTGGCTTCTTGTTTTCCTATTTGCTCTATATGGTGTGTAGTTGCTGAGGTGAATTTCCTCGTCTTTCACTCCGCTCCTCAAGTGCGTTTCAGTAAGGGCAATAACCATGGGTCCTCTTGCAGCGAAAGCTCCCTCAAGAAAGGAACTTTGGTCTGGTTTATTTTGGGATAGAGACTTTGGATGTTGCCCATTATGTTCTCTAACGGGAGGTTAGGGCACTTAGCCATGGGTGATGCATAGCGGGTGGGGCTTGTGGAGCTTGCTGCGCCCAACTCACACGGTTCTCCTTCAGGAGGTTGTTCAGTAGCATTGCCTGGGATTCCACGACTTTTGCTAGATTGGCCATGTCCGCTCTTATCCCATTTGCTAGCTCTAAAAAAGGATGAGTGAGTGAGGAGGCCGTGCCAAGGTTGGGTGTTGCTGCATCAGGAGCATTGGCTGATGCATGACTTTCTACCCTAGTGGTGTGGGTGGCTGGCCGGGCTGCTACATTTTTCTTCCTCCTTATGCCTTGGACGTGAGGGTGTTTGCAGGATACCAAGAGACATTCCTGGCTTTTTATAGAGTTCGGGCACATCATGGGATGGAACATGGAGCATTTCCTGTCTAGTTTGCACCCATGTTGTTCTCTGATACCATGAGTCATCAACTTACGGCAGGGTTTTGGGTGCCTAAAGTTGCAGTCTCTACCAGTTGGCCCATACATGCATACACCCATTCTATAGTATCGACATATGGGTGTTGCATGGTTTCCATTACCTTTGTTTGTTGAGGTAGGGAAGCTTTGTTGTTTTGCTGTCTGGTTGGTTGGGGTTGAAGGGCTTTGTTGTGCTTCCTGGATGGTTGGGGTAGAGGAGCCTTGTTGAGCTGCCTGGTTGGTTGGGGTAGAGGAGCTTTGTTGGACTGCCTGGCTCGCAGTGTTAGCTTGGGAGGCTACTAGACTGAGACGCATGTCCTCTGGGGAACTCCATGAATCAAGTGGTTCTCTGTCATTAGTGCTCCTCACAGCTTCCCCCCTCTCCGTTTGTTCGTTCTCAGTGACCGTTGGTTCTACATTCCTGTCCTGAGTTGCCTCAATGCTGTCATTTGCAACAGTTGTTTCGGGGTCTTGGGAACCTGTCACTGATTTCAGTAATAATTCATTTTGTTTGCATTCCTCAATAACTGTTGTCTTAGTGTCATGTTAGGGTCTTGTTAAGAGGCAAAGCCTCACAGTCGTGGTGGTCCACCGCTGCTGCCAGTCCTGGCGTCCCTGTCTAACAGGGCCACCTGGTCTGGTATGGTGTTGGACTGAGTCACTGTCTTACGGGGGGGCGCCGCCCTTGTCCAGCACACCTGTGTACACAGGCTCACCTCACACTCGTCGTCCCAACCCACACACTGGGTAGGCGACTAGTCGCGCTGCACACTCTCACCCAGTCTTTCACCCGCTGTGTACCCTCACTACACACCGTTTCTCAACACAACTGCTCGCCCCAACACACTATAGGCGTGTATCACCCTACACACGCCACTCCTTTTCGTGTGCAAACTTTTCTCGAAAGGCACAGCTGTCTTGCTGCACCCATAAAGGATGCATGCATGTGGCATATAGCAAAACAAATCTATCAGAAACACCCAAATATCTTCAAGTACTATATTTATCTCTGTGTTTACGTGCCTCTCTGATCAGCGCGGGAAGAGGAGCCTCCCTGATGCTACGTCACCGAGCCTGAGCCTGAGCGTCTGAGAGTGTTTTGAAAACTCGGGGAATTTGCAGATTTTGATTGCGGATTATTTAAAAACGGCTGACTGGATACAAAAAGTGACGACGTATTGTTGATATACTCGTTAATGGCTTTGATTTGATTGCATTAAATCAGGAATGATGAAATGGTCTGGACGATTACTTTAATAGTTATCCTTGTGTCACTATCATAATAACATAATCTCCTCTACCACCTCCATTACTCCTACTCCCTCCACCACCGCTCCTCCACTTCCAACTAAACTTCTACCTCCGCTTTCTCCTGTTGCTGCAACTAGCCGGCCATTGCAACTACTCTTAATAGTTATCCTAGTGTCACTATCATAATCACATAATTAATGAACGATAAATAGGAAGGAATTCTGCTAGTAATAGGTAATTGTAGGTATTAGGTAATAGGTATTACAAGTAATAAGATTATGTAAGAAAATAAGATGCACGATGTAACCACCGAACCACAGACCGATGTGTGCCAACTACCACCACCAATTTCTCCTCCTCCTCCTCCTCCTCCTCCTCCTCCTCCTCCTCCTCCACCACACCCTCCTCCTCCTCATTCACCACACCCTCCTCCTCCTCTTCCTCTTCCTCTCCACATTATCCTCTCTTCCTTAACCATTATTACTCTCTCATATACTATATATATATATATTAGGGTGGTCCAAGAAGAGGGGGTAAAATTTCAAAGTGCACATGTCCTTTCTCCACACCGCTGCTTTTTTTTCGTGTTGCATTCCTCTCCTTGTGTGCAAAATTTCATCGCGATACAATGATATTTAGAGGTCGTCCCATCATCTCGCTTTCTATCATAGGATTTAACCCGGATAATATCACATACCCGAATTGGAGCACTTCCGACATCACAGACCCAAATGGTGTTGATTTCTGAATTCTCCGGGGATAACCCCATAGACCACATTTTATCAACTAAAAACTGATATACAGCTGCCTGAATGCTGAATTTCATTATTTGGTTTTCACAGTAAATTTTAGGGGTAGGCCATACCCTGGTTAGGGTACTTCTAGTAGAGATAAAGCAAAATGGTTCGCATTTTTGAACTCAGAAGGGTCGATTTACACATAGAAGTGGTTTCATCGACACTGATTTATTGACAATTCACAAAATATTGCCAAAAAAATCGTTTTTCTATTGGAAAATAGAGAAATTGAAATTTTCTGTCATATTTTGCAAGTTTTAGTAAATAAATGAAATATGAAAGCATTTCTATGTGTAATTCGACCCTTCTGAGTTCAAAAATGCAAACCATTTGGTTCTATCTCTATTAGAAGTACCCTAACCAGGGTATGGCCTACCCCTAATTTACGGTATGAAAACCAAATAATGAAAATCAGCATTCAGACAGCTGTATATCAGTTTTTAGTTGATAAAATGTGTCTATGGGGTTACCAACCACGGAGAATTCAGAAATCAACACCATTTGGGTCTGTGATGTCGGGAAGTGCTCCAATTCGGGTATGTGATATTTTCCGGGTTAAATCCTATGATAGAAAGCGAAATGATGGGTCGACCTCTAAATTAAGTTTTATCGCCATGAAATTTCATAGGCTTGTAACCCATGGGTATTGGACAAAAAATAACCTTGTGGAGGAATATAGGTAGAATAATATTTTTGGTGGACCACCCTAATATATATATATATATATATATATATATATATATATAATATATATATATATATATATATATATATATATATACAGTTGATATTCTTAGGTTGATACATGTTGATTTTTCAGGGTGGCAATTCCTGACGAGTGTCTTTGACGAGAATGACGAGTGTCTTTGCCACCCTGAAAAATTACATATATATATATTATATATATATATATATATATAATATATATATAGCCTATATATATATTATATATATAGCCTATATATATATATATATATAGCTATATATATATATATATATATATATATATATATATATATATATATATATATATATATATATATATATTGCAACGAACCGCCCCCACCCTTCCTCCTTCTTACCTTCACTGTCCTCAGCTACACCTACTCCGGGCTGCTCTCTTGAGAGTCAGGGAAGCGGGCAGGTGCTGAAGACAGTGGGGCGGGGGGGACGCGTAGCAACATAAACAGGGCTCGTGCTGGGAATTAAGGACTTACCAGGCTGGGTTCTCCTTCTCTGGCTGTTCACACACACAGGGGGGAAGGGTTTAGGCAAACACAAGGGGTCCTTTCACGGTGTTATAATCAAGTAACTCACAGTACAAGCTGCAAGGTCACTCACTACAAATCTACAACACCTAGACATCAATGCAACGTCACAACCCCGACCTCTTCCTCGGCCGTCGTAGGTAAGACGCTACAGCAGTCATAATACAACCCCAGTATCTTTCCTACTCACACTACAGTGGCCGCCTCAAGCCAGGCGCCACAAAACACCGCGGCCGCCACAAGCCTGGCGCCGCTATCCTACCACAGGACCGGTATTACCAAAACTTAATCATAGCTATGACAAATATTTATCATAACTCTTGGATATGATACATTCTTATCATACGCCATTTATCATAAGTTTGGAATCTAGCCCAATTGTTTATCATAAGCGTCTGCTAAATATAGCGTCAATTGTTTCTTTCAAATGGTTATATAATCAGTAAATTTATCCTTTGACCACGTTTTATGGGTTGACACTTCTTCCCTTATGTTTATAACATGTTTAAGGCACTGACACAGAGATTAATGTAGTAATTCATTCCCGAAAATAAAGCATATAGATGTACCGTTGAGCAATATCTGTGTAAACACGAAACAGAGTTGCCAGATGGCGATGTTTTCGACCTAAAAGCTGTTGTACAAAGTTGGTGAGGAACAATATGCCCTCACACGGTCTACTCGGTATTTCCTAATCAGCTATGCATCACTCAGCTCACTCAACACATCCCTATGTGGACGAATATTCCTTCACTGAGGCTGTTATTGTGTCTCGGCCCTGTTGACAGAAGGAAAGTTTATCATAGTCGCGCTAGAACTCGGTGAACTCACTCTTAGCCCTCACACGATCTCCTTGGTATTTCCTAATCAGCTGTGCATCACTCAGCTCACTCAACACATCCCTATGTGGGCGAATATTTCTTCACTGAGGCTGTTATTGTGTCTCGGCCCTGTTAACAGCTGGAAAGTTTATCATAGAGCGGAGTCGTTATCATAGTCGCGCTAGAACTCGGTGAACCCACTCTTAGCCTCCCGCGCGGTTTGTGATAGTCCCCCCCACAATTTATGATATCCGCCAGCCAGTTGTGACTAAAATGGGCCATTTTGTCCAGCTATGATAAACGTTCTTAACTATGATCTCTTTGGTAATACCGGTCCAGGTTTTCGTGCGCAAATGGAACGCCTGAATTCTTGGGTTCCGTGAACTGGTTCCTGAAATGTCGCAAATGGAAGAGGCTAGCTTGTGTTGTTGTCTGATAAATGTTTGTCCCAGGAAGTAATATCATTCAAGTCATAATCTAATTCAAAACGCTCGTGAAATGCATGTTGCATTGCTAATTATGTGTTGAAATCATAATCATATAATTTTTCTTATATAAAAATAATTTACTAGCATCGTTATTTCATGTTAGTTGTTTTCTTTCAGTCTTTGAAATGAAAACTGCTATACCAAAATATAGAGAAGTCTCTCTGAAACATTACGCAGAAAACAATAACTTTTTCAGAGAACGTTGAAGAATATATTTTAGGGGAGGCAAAACTGTATTGTCTGGCCGATGGTGTCTTTTGGAAAGCTAGCCACCTTGGGCGATTTATGAGGATGCTGTGTATAATTAGAGGTGTGTGAACGGAGTTGCCACCTAATGAAATGGGGCCCAGTGTTTTACAACGGCAGCAATGCCTTTGGTGGATTGGTAAAGATTCGTTTTATCGCCCCTGCCTTATCACTAGAGATCGGATAAAAATGTTGTTATTTAGGCCATTTTAGTTTTTTTTTATGTTATTGCAACGAAACGTCCCCCCCACCCCCCTTACTTCGCTATCCTCAGCTAGGCTCCTTTACACCTGCTCCGGGCTGCTCTCTTGAGATGCAGGGAAGCAGGCAGGTGCTTAAGACAGAGGGGGGACGCGTAGCTCGTAAACAGGGCTCGTGCTAGGAATTGAGGACTTACCAGGCTGGGTTCCCCTTCTCTGGCTGTTCACACACTCAGGGGGGAAGGGTTTATGCAAACACAAGGGGTTCTTTCACGGTGTTATATTGAAGTAACACACAGTAGAAGCTTCAAGGTCACTCACTACAAATCTACCACTCCTAGACACTACAACACACGCCAACAACCCCCCCGACCTCTTCCTCGGCCGTCATAGGGAACGCTCTAACAGTCAGAACCCAGTACCTCTCACAGGCACACCACAGTGGCCACCTCGTCAGGCGCCACAATCCACCGCGGCCGCCACAAGCCAGGCGCCGCAATCCTACCACACAACCTTACCTCCTCGCAAGCACAACCTTGCGACTATCCACTGTGGCCACCTCCTTCTGCTGCGTCGCCTCAGGTGCGCGGACAGGCGCACCGCAAGCACACCGCACGTCACCTCCTAGTGCCACCCCAACGCCACACAGTGCCTCCCAACGAGACAGGAGACGTTTCTCCACTGGCCCCGTAGATTCCCTCCGTCAGCGACTGCCTCGCCGGCAGCCCGCTCGACCCACCGCGACACACCACGCATCACCTCCCTGAGACGTCTCTAACCTCACTGCCCGGGGTGACGCGCGGCACCCTTCTCTGTCTTCTTCCTTTGTCCCGGCGCCACACGCCAGCCAATCACCAACAAGTGGCCACCATGCCGCGACGAATAGGAATTTTTGGCATGCATGACGTCACCCTGAACTTGAGCTCGAGTTCTTCAGGAGCACGTTCGTAACATTATGTATTTTCACCAAAATATGTGATAGAAAAACTAAAATATGTGGTTTTAATTAATCAGTGATTTATTTCCGTGAAAAATGCAGGAAAACTAAATCAGAAATGATACACAATCATACTGCACCCAGGGGGGACAGGGGTGGATTCCCCCTGAAATCTATTGACGTTTCAAAACACTAGCCTTATATAATACTGAATGACCATAAACTGAAATTAAGTACATATAGCTAAAAAAATAAAAAAATGGAAAGGAACATATGATTAACTTTTTGAATTAGCTAACGATTCCCCCCAAAATGAAATTCTGGGTACAGACCTGTCTGCAAAACATAGTACTATAAAATATATATAGCTCAGACTGCTGAACGATTGTAAAAGCAATTTGTAACCATGATTTTGTTCAGATTTTCTTCTGTAAGACGCTTGGATTGAGAATCCTTGCAAAACTTGCAGAGATTGGATAAAAATGTTGTTATTTAGGCCATTTTAGGTACATCTCTAGCAGAAATCATAATTTAGGTTTTTTTTTGCAAAAAACACTGTATTATGTGAAAAAATATTTGTTATGTACTTCACATTTTTTCCCGATCTCTGCTTATCACGCTTACTACCTTATGAAGGAAATAAGGCGGGGTTCACACTACACGTTTTTGCTGTCCGTGTCTACGTGGGCGTGGCGATCAGTGACGTCACAGTGACGTCACCCTGCCACTCCCGCAGTCACGTAGAAAGAATGGGCCCCAGACATAACTACGTCACGGTTTGTTTACATCGGTGCATTGTGGGGATAAGGCGGGGTCGCCGCGGGTGGACCTACGAAGGGAAAACTACAGCGATGGAAGAATTTAGAGTTATTTTGCGCGAAATTGTTATTCCAGGTGCTATATTACTGTGCTCTGTTCTCGCTGACAACACTATAGAGAAGACCTGAGGTAATGGCTGATGTGCAGAGGCTTCTAAACCAAGAAAACAGAGTCATAACAGAGCCTCGTCAAAAGGTAAGCAACTGGTAGGTACGTAATGTGTCCCTACCACTTGCTTACTTCTTAATGAGACTCTGCTGTGACTGTTTTCCTGGTTTAGAAGCCTTTGCACATCAACCATCACCTCAGGTCTTCTCTATGTTGTCAGTGAGCACGGAAATATAGCACCTGGAATATCAATTTCGCCCAAAACAACTCTAAATTTTTTCATCGTCGTAGTCTTCTCTTTGTAGGTTGTACATATTCATGGTTATGATAGTGTAGTGGTCATTTTGACCATCTACACCTTTGTTACCATTATGTAGTGCCCACCTTGGGAGTGTACTCTACAGTCCTGGTTACTCCGCTGCCACCACCCACATTAAGTGGGAAAAAATATATGATTGAACAAAAATAAAAGATTTAAGAAAATATGTAAGAACTGGTTGGAAACAGAATGATAACGCGTTAATATATTTCTAATTATAATATATTTAACTCTTTACTGTCTCCATTATGTAGTTATTATACATTCACAAGTTATCTTAATATTAAGTCTTCCTTCCCTCCTAGCGATACGCACGCGAAATGCTCAAGTCGTTATCCTAATATAGTTTACTATCTTTGGTAACTTCAGTCGCACTGTTACCCCTTAACGATACGCACATGTAATGCTCAAGTCGTTATCCTAATATAGTTTACTATCTTTGGTAACTTCAGTCGCACTGTTACCCCTTAACGATACGCACATGTAATGCTCAAGTCGTTATCCTAATATAATGTATACGTAGTCTATCCCACTTCCAACTGTTTTCCCTCTCACTTATTTTTCTATTTCCTTCTTTTCTCCTTGTCCTCACACGGCTGGCTGTGACATGTTGTGGTTGCCCCCTCTGCTAATTTGTGAGCGCTTGGCCCCCTGGTCCGCCAACAGCATCCTACCTTGGGACCCTTTACCAAGGGTGAGAATATCACCTCCCCACAGGCGACTTAACTCAACGAACGTCGAGCTGCTTCTAAAATTATTCTAACCTAGAATCCCCGTTCTCACCTCGTTTCGCTACGTGTCTAATTACTACTGGTTTAAAATATAAGCCTAACCAGTGATTCAGGAATGAGGCGTGGAGGAAAATTCCTCGTTAGCTTATTGATACTTATGTGTTATTTCATCTCTTCCCCTATTAATGTAATTTCTCGCGTTACAATAGTATTAAAATAGATTATCAATTGAGTTCCTTTTGTTGTCTTTCCTCATAATAAGTAGTGGTACATCATGGTTTAAGTGTTACTTGACGAGCCAATGAATACTCTTGAGTCTATACCAACATCACCAACCTTTGCTTTGATTTATCTTATTACTCCATCCATAAACAAGTTGCATAACCACCGTGACATTACCCATCCTTGCCTCATGGTACCTGGTACTGTCGTCTACCGATATTTTCATCCCTACACAAATCGGGAAAACTCGCCGACGGTAATGGCTAGGTTAGATTTTGCTTTGATTTATCTTATTATTCCATCCATAAACAAGTTGCATAACCACGGTGACATTATTCATCCTTGCCTCATGGTACCTGGTACTCTCGTCTACCGAAATGCTCGTCCCGACATAAATCGGGGAAAACTCGCCGACTGTAATGGCGATTCCACGGCAGAAGCTGTAAGGTTGCCGGGAAGGGCAGGAGGCGTGAAGTCGGAAACCTCCAGATCTGCAAGAGGAGAAGCAACTGGTGGAGGGGGGAAAGGGAGGGGGAGGCGAGGATAAGGTTTTGGGCAGAAGATGCTGGGTCAGGTGTCGATGAGGAATGGGGATGGGGGGGGGGGTCGTGTGTGAGTGGGGCATGTGTAGCTGAAAGGAGAGGGATAGGGTTTGTGGTGGTAAGGATGGGCCCTGAGGGGGAAGATGGCGGCGACGAGTCCGTCAAGACTTCAGCGCTGAGGAGGGGTTTGATGGTGGAGGGAGGTGGGAAACCCCCCGTAAGGGGGGGCCGGGGGAGGATGACAAAACGGGGGTGGGGGAGGGAGTGGTATATGATCTGAAGGGAGCAGGAATGGAAGGAAGGGGTTGCACATTTTTGAGGGAGGGGGGGAGAGTTGGGGTGAAGGAAGAGATGAGCAAACCTTCACACGGTCCCATGGGACGTCACAGTACGGGTGCCCACGGACTTCGGGGTTGCACGTGCTTATCCGAGCGCGCCAGTACACGAAGGGACCCTTATAGGGTGGGTTCTATCGGCCTCGTGTGGGCATACCGCCGCGGAACAGGTGTGTAGCCGTTTGCAGCTCCGGCGGGAGGGGAGTGGGACGCGGGCGGTGGCGTACATTGGTGGCGTGGGGCCGTAGTGCAGACATCGCCTGCCGAAGCGCCGGAGGAAGGAGAGGGCGTTGCTGGCATCCGTCACTGGGGGGTTGAACTGGCACGGCAGTCGCAGGTCTTCACCATACACCATTCTCTGCCGGCGTATGATGTTATCTTCCTCCTCCGTAGCTCGAGTGTGAGGACTGATGGATGGAAGGGCGTCCACCCAGCTTGTTTGGGTGTGTCTGGGCCCGTAATGGCTGCCTTCAGGCGTCTGTGGAAAACGCTCCACCATGCCGTTTGGCTTGAGGTGATTGCGCCGTAGTAACGCTGACGGCGGGTGCCCAGGAAAAGCAAGCAGGTGCATGCCCCAAGCAGGGACTCAACTGCACACCTTGGGTCCGTGATGAGAGTGACAGGCGCGCCGCGCCGTACAGCGCCACCCAACTAGACAGGAAATGAGCAGCCGTACATTCCTGCGGTACTGTCCAGGTATGGGAATTAGCGGGGCGCCCCAACGGGTCCAACCCTGTCTACACAAGTCCGCAGGTAACGGTGACCGCGGGAGGCCGGCTAAAGGCCCCAGCAGGTCCGACAGACGGATGCGAAATCGCTGGGTGTGCGTGGGAAGGTGTCGAGGAGGGGTTCGTAGTGGTGTCGGTGAATCTTTGGCGGTTTGACGAGGCAGAAGACAGGCTCCCATCCTTGATGTCACGTCCTCATCCCCAGGCCATACCGCTCGCCTGCTGATGACGCGATGGTACTGAGGATGCCAGGTGTGGTTCAGGGAGTGGTGTATTGAACATTGACCTGCGGTGTTGACGGGTGATGAATTGGCGGCGGGGCCACAGAGACGGTCACACCAGAGTTTGGCCGCGGAGTCAGGGACGTCTGCAGGACAGAGTGGTAGCGCTGTGGCCCCTCAATCAGAACCTGCAACTCAGGGCCTCCCCTCCTCCCTCCTGTGTCGCCGCCACCCAGTAATCGAGCGGCGCAGGCCTCGTGACAGCGGACATCATCCGGGGTTGTGCGCGCAGACGGGAGAGGGCGTCGGCAACGGTTTGTCGCTGCCCTGGGATATGGCGGAATGTCTGTGGTAAATCGGATCTATAAAGCCAGCTGTATGGAGACCCGGGGGGTGAAACTTTTGTTCGCCAGTACTGGTGCACCATAGTGTGATGTTAAGGATTGTTATCTGTCAATACTGTTGAACTCCTGTCCCTGCCCTCAAGAAAGTGGCGTAGTGTCTCACGGCCTCATAACAACCGCCAACAACTCCCTATCGAAGGCGCTGTAAGAGGCGTTTGGGAGGGCTCCGAACGCTTGCTGAAGAAGGCGATAGGGCGAAGCTTCGTCCGCCACCTTCCTACTGAGGACAGCGCCCCCGCTTCTGCTGAAGCGTCAGAGTGAGGACGGTGGGGGCATTTAGGACTGATAGGTGAGGAGTCGTCGTGGAAGCGAGTTGCTTTGGCTTGATGGTTGTTGAACGCTTCCCTCGGCTTTCATCAGTCCACTGCAGGGGCTTCGGTGAGTTTATTCTTTACCCTTTTCAGGAGGTCATGTAAGGGGCATGAGCCGAGCGGCAGCTTTGGGGAATTGAGCGGGTGGTAATAATTACTCACCCCCAGAAATTCCCTGACTTCCTGACCGCACTGAGGCGGTGGGAAGTCCGCGATCCGCTGACCCCTTCTGCGGGAGGGGGATAAGCCCGCGGACGTGACTCTGTGGCCCAAGAAGCCCAACGCCGGAAGCACCCACCACACACTTCGCTGGGTGGATTCCTTCAACCAAACTCCTGAAGGCGAGTGAGCATCTTGGCGCAGGTGGAGCTCGTGTTTTTGGTGCGACGAATGAGGCGACAATGAATGTCGTCATGTACATCACGACGAAGTCGAGTCCCCTGAACTACTTTATTTATCCATGAAGCGCTGGAAGGTCTTAAAGGCCCGCCGTTGCGTAGTCCGAAATTCATGTAGGGGTACTCAAACAGGCCGAAAGGCGTCGTCCACTGCAGAATTCGGCACGTCCTCGTCAGCACACGGGGGATCTGGTTGAAGGCCCGTGGAAGATTAATCCTTCGAAAGACTGAGCCGCCCGTGTAGCAGGCTGTGAAAAATCCAACGGTGTGGAATAAGGGTATCGGTCCGCCGAGTCATGGCGTTGAGGAGCCCTGTAGTCGCACCGTGCAAACACGCGTGCCATTCGCCTTCTTATGGGAGCCTTCGTGCACCCAATATGGGAGAGGTGTAGCCCAGCAGCCTGTTCGGAAGGTCGATGGTCCCCTCCTGCAGTAAGTGCTTAAACTCTCTTTTTTCAGGGGGGGGGGGGTCGCCTGGAGGCGTTTCATTCCGGATCAACGTCGCGGCCGAGCAAAACAAGGTGGGCCGTCGTGGCAATGGTGTGTGTCCACCTTGTGATCCCTTTTTGGCGGGTCGGAGCACGCTGAAAAGTGAGGAGAGGGAAGTCCTCGAGACCGTACAGGACCGACTGGCGGAGGTGTGTCAGGAGGGGCGGCTCTGCCGCCCCGCAGTGGCACGGTAGGGATGACCGTGTTTGGCTGGGCGATGCAGCAAACGGCCGTTCCGGGGAATCACGAGCAAGGACGTGGGAGGAGAGGAAACGCCACACCCTGGATAGGCTGATCCACCTCAGCCACTACGAAGGCCAAACAAGGGCGAGGCAGGCGTGAAGGGAGTAGGCGGAGAGTCCCGCGTACCCATATGTGTCGATAGGGTGTTCTTGGCGGCCAGAAGAGTCATAGGCGGTTTTGGGCGTGGGCGAGGCGTTTCTCTGACGACAGGCGGTCTACAACACACTGTCCTCCCGGTAGTGTACTGACGTGGTCGGCCACCCCAGCAAGCGTCCGGCGCCAGGGAGTGGTGGCGACGGGGAGGCGGAGGCGCTGCAGGAGACTGGGTAATGGTCGAGCGGGCGCGGTTGATACGATAATCTGTGTGTGAGTTGACCAGATAATTGATAGATATTATAGTTTTTAAGGGCGCCGCACTGCGGGGTATTGACACCTGCTTACATAAAATACACGAAAGTAAAATTAAAAAACAAAATTTAAGACAGAAAAAAAAAGAAAAAAATAAAAAACATTGAAAATAACAAAATACGAAAAGAACAATAGTACTGAAAAAACAATAATAAGTGAATATTAAAACCTCATAACTTGTTGATGAAGGCCAGGCCACTCGCAATAAAGGTATGGACTTTCGTGTCCCCGGAGGCATATTGCCGAAACGTCTAAATGCTATACGGGGATCAGGGGAAAACTGGAACCAATCAGCGTGCGCGTGAGGGCAAGGGGGTGTGGGGAGGGGGCTTATAACTCGACGTCCACACACATATTAACGGTACTTGCTACTTTTGTGGGCAGATGTTGTGCGTGACTTTATTTAATAATTTTTGTAAGAGAGAGAGAGAGAGGAGAGGAGAGAGAGAGAGAGAAAGAGAGATAGAGAGAGAGAGAGGAGGAGAGAGAGAGAGAGAGGAGAGAGAGAGAGAGAGGAAAACAGTATAAGATTAATTATTAATATTATAAATTTGCATGCTGTATAATTAAGACAGAGAGAGAGAGAGAGAGAGAGAGGCGAGAGAGAGAGAGAGAGAGGAGAGAGAGAGAGAGAGAGGAGAGAGAGAGAGAGAGAGAGAGAGAGAGAGAGAGAGAGCGAGGGGGGAGAGAGTAGAGGAGAGAAGAGAGAGAGAGGGTGGAAACAGTTATAAGAGTGATTGAATTTAAATATTATAATTGCATGCTGTATAATTGAGAGAGAGAGAGAGAGGAGAGAGAGAGAGAGAGGAGAGATAGAGAGAGAGAGAGAGAGAGAGAGAGAGAGAGGAGGAGAGAGAGAGAGAGAGAGAGATAGAGAGAGAGGAGAGAGAGTAGAGAGAGAGAGAGGTGGAAACAGTATAAGATGAATGAGGGAGAATGATCTGGGAGTGTGGCCTCAATCTAACCTACCCGTAGATTAACCAGTAATAGTGCCTACCTGCACTCATTCGCCAGGCAGCATATATTATGAATTAATAGCATCACTACTGATTTTTATGTGTCCTGAAGATGATACACAGTAGTTTATAATCATGAATTGTATAATCTACCCTGTTTCCCCGCGTTGTAGTAAGCTTTGTATCTTCAGTATAGACGGTTTTCAAATTTTACCCTACTCTTTTATTTCGGCGAACTGACAACGTTGCGGAGGACACTAAACATAAACACTAGATGGCGACCTTAGCTGTAAGCCCGTTACCCAACGTCGCCACTCTGTTTTATTTTCTTTGCCAGTTTTGTTCATTATAGCCATATTATGACCCAGATGAAGACTACAAAATGACACAGACTCTCCAATAGCCCCTTCTTTCTTTTTCCTGAAAGTCATGGATGTAAAATGTAGTATTAACGCCAACCAGTACAGACCCTGTTATCCAAGAAAAAAAAAAAAAAAACGTTGGTTTTCCTGGCGACTTTTATGTTTTCTACGGTAGAGTCGAAAGGATCACTGTTATCTCTACATTTCACCATGGCAACATATAGGGACGTTGGCTAATTTTTGAGGAGAAGGTTTTTTTTTTCACTACAAGTATACGGGGTGAAGATGACACTGTTCGTCTCCGCATAAATACTAAATAATTTATTTTGTTGAATGATATTGTTTTATGTTTCCCAGAATACGTATAAGACATTGGAGAGAGACAGAGAGAGCGAGAAGGAGAGAGGAGGAAGAGTGGATGTGAGATAGAGAAGAGAGAGAGAGAGAGAGAGGAGAGAGCGAGGAGAGCGACAGAGAGAGAGAAGAGATGAGTGATGGAGAGGAGACGATGAGGAGGAGAGAGGAGAGAGAGAGAGAGAGAGAGAGAAGAGAGCAGAGAAGAGAGAGAGAGTAGAGAGAGAGAGAACAGAGAAGAGAGAGAAAAAAAAAATGGAAGGAAAGGAAGTAAGTACAGTGGACAAGAATGTGACTTATATGCCGGAACATTAGTAAGTAAATAGTGCTGATGGATGAATGTTAGAAAGGAAGACAAACACTTGTGCTCATAAAACTGAGTCTTAAAAAAAATACTTACATGCGCTTACTAATCAGGTCACTTCGTTTAAGTATCTTTTTCCAACCTGCTGTTAACTGACATAATGGGGACCTATATACATACTTAGGACCACTAAAAATGACTTTATCCATGAAACAAGATATATACTCAATTTATTGGACACACTAAGTGACAAGAATATCCTACTATAATCATATCAAACTAGACAAGTTTCTTTAATGGCCACTGCCATGAGATTTTGCATTGGCCACGTTGTGCAGAATATTATGTGACAAATTTCTTGGTCGCTTTGCTTTAGGTTTCGGCATGCTGTCTGTCCGCCGTCCCTTACGAAGAGGTGCTGCTCCCCTTGGTTTTACTGTTCCTCTTCTGGCAATGGAAGTTGGTTGGCAAGGAATTTTCCCTCTTCCTCTGCCCTTGCATGAAATGCTTCCATCTAAATTGTGTAAACCAGTGTTTAGCTGGTTTGCATTTTTTACATTCATGATGCGTCTTAATTGTTGCTTAATCTAGGGCAGCCTCAGTATCACTGTTACCGTGAGTATTTACTGCTTTGTCCAAAGCAGCCATAAATCCGCTTATATCTGGAGCCTGCTGTAGATCATCACCATCACTATCATCATTTTGAGCAAGTTAATTTAGGCTGTACAATACTTTGATTTTCTTGCAGAAATGCAGAGTATGACTGATCACTGGACACTGATCACAAGTCCAGACTGCATGACTCCTTCCTCTCTCTCTCTCTCTCTCTCTCTCTCTCTCTCTCTCTCTCTCTCTCTCTCTCTCTCTCTCTCTCTCTCTTCTATAATTCACCTTATAATTCATAGGGATCAGTCATCCTTCACCATTGTAGAGGTGCATTATAGAGGTGAATTATAGAAGAGAGAGAGAGAGAGAGAGAGAGAGAGAGAGAGAGAGAGAGAGAGAGAGAGAGAGAGAGAGAGAGAGAGAGAGAGAGAGAGGAAGGAGTCATGCAGTCTGGACTTGTTGTGATCAGTGTCCATATGCAGTGATCAGTCATACTCTGCATTTCACCATGGCAACATATACGGAAGTGCTTGACTTTGAAGGGGAAGGTTTTAAGGTTTTTTCACTACAGGTATAACGGTGAAGGATGACACTGTACGTTTCCGCATAAGTGCATTCTCCCTCATTCATCTTATCTGTTTCCACCCTTTCCTCTCTCTCTCCTCCTTCTCTCTCTCTCTCTCTCTCTCTCCCCTCTTCTCTCTCTTCTCTCTCTCTCTCTCTCTCTCTCTCTCTCCCCCTCTCTGCTTGTTCTGTTCCTCTCTCTTTCCTTTTCTCTTTACAATATAATATATAATCAAATCACGCAAATATTGCCCACAAATGAGAAAGTTAACCGTAAATTTGTGTGGGACCCCTGGTTAAGCCCTCCCACACCCCGCCTCACCGCGGTGTTTGGTTAAAATTTTTCCTTAGCCCCGAAAAAAAAAATTTTTCGAATATCCTCCGGGGGGGGCCCGAGCCCGGATAAAAACCCGTCTTGGCCTGCTCCCCCCCACCATGCTGCCGCAGCCTCATCACCTGTTCACACCTTTGGGTGCCGAGTGTGGATAGGGAACTCCGGGAACCTTTACGGCTGACCAGGCCCTGGATTGCCCCCGGACGGGAAACGGGGAAATGCCGGCCGTGCACCTGGCCGGGCTGCCGCTGATCAGTGTCTGCAAGCTGGTGGCTGCAAGTTCAGTTAGGTGTGATGCGAGGTCTTACACTGGTGTCCCCATACTCCTGCCACCCTCGTTTAAAAATCTGGGTCACGGCAAACCCTGCGGTCGTCCTCCTCTGACTCGCCCGGGGGCCCAGAGGACGACGAAGGGCCCCCTGTGTCCCGGGGGGAAACTAGGGAAACCTGCCTGGGGCTTTTGGGTATGGTGCGCAGCCCCCCTCCCCCCGCTGAGCGGCACCCGCACACACACGGAACGGAGCGAGGTGAGGCCCTGCTCACGGAAGTCGCTCGTGACCCCAGGGGGGTGGTGCCCCTCATCTCTTAAAAATGTATAATTAAGTTTAGAAAGTATAAAATGTAAGTTTAACTTAAGGTATAATGTAAGGTTACAATAAGTTTTTTTTTTTTTTTTTTTCTGTAAGAGATGAAAATAAATTTAACTAAAACCTTGTCGCCATCAGCGAGAGGAGGACACATTTAGTGTGCGAACCTGCTCCTGTCCGCACTAGAAGGTCACAGCTGTTTGGACCTATTGGGGCTGCAACCTATACTTGAGCTGCGTGAGGATGGTTTGGGCCCCCGTCCCTAGTCTGGGGGAAACCCTTGATGTTTTAAGTTTGAAGTCACCTGCAGGCAGTACTTGACTAGGATTTCCAGGGTGTTCATTTCTTTCCCACTCCAGCTTTCGGTCCACATGTCACGAGCGATGGGCTGTGGTGAGCCATCGGGGAGGGGGACCCCTTCCCCACACTTACTCCTGAAGCTCGGGGGGAGACGCCCCGCTTAAGCCGGGGACCAGCTGGTAGGAACTGCTGGCATTGGACATTTTGACCAGATATACTCCGGTTTTTCCCGGAGATTTTCAGCCTGGCACCTTTTGAAACTCTGCGTGTACGCATTCATTCACGCTGGACAGAAAATGCACACTAGACCCGTGAACCCAGTGCAGATGAGGTAGGCCCGTCGATGCTGGTGATAAGGGGGCGGGGGGGCAACTCTTTTGTGTGCAACAGATTACTCCGAAGAGCTTGCGTCCCAGCATCTTCTCCAAATGGGCTGAGTACCACCTTTCCCCCCGTGTTTGGCCCTTTTAGTCACCTTTGCAGTACGACAGTGAGTCGGTGGGGTCGTATGTCACCAGCAGATCATAGAGAGCCTGAGCCCCCTTTAACGAGGCTTTCAGGTGGCAGGGTCCCCTATACAAAGTGCCCAAAAGGGACCTTTCCCGTGGCCCTCTGTCATGAACATGCTTTCCCGATCAAAACCTTTGGGTGCATTTTCCCTAGCTGTTGGGCACCATCGCCCGGTCTTGTCCTTCCTCCCCTGTAACCCAATCCAAAATATTTTGGTCCCTGGTGCTTCCCCCGGTCAAAGGGCCCGGCCCATGCCATGGCATCCCGCCTGGGGTCTTTAGCTTTTTAGGAGCCCGACCAGGTACGACATTCGGAAAGAGGTGGCCGTCAGCGATAAGGTCCTGGAGGAATCCAGAAGCCAAGGGGCAGAAAACGTGGCGGAAAAGCGAACCGGACTTGCCAGGCCGGGTTTCCCGGGCTGGCATTGTGTTTTTCTTTCATGGCCTGTCCAAGTATGCATCACAAGGGGGCCAGGGCCCCAGCCCCTCCTGAGGTCGGTCTACCAGAGGCACCCCCTGTTGCTCCTGCCTCTTTTTTCTGAGTGGGAGGGTGAAAGACTCCCCCTCCCATCCTCAGAATCCTGGGATCTTCGCCCGGCCCAGGGAAAATCTGCTCGGGGGCCTCAAGACGTCGACCTTTTATCTTTCTGCTTCTGCCTTAGTTAGCCTCCCCCTTCCCACTGCTTTCTCTTTGCTGCTTTCATTTTCAGCTCTCTTCTTGTCTACCCCTGTCTCACATTGCATTCTCCTCCCCCAATTTTATCCTTGGGGAGTAAGCCATCCCGGTTTAAATAGGGGCTTTGCTGGTCAGGGGGCATACATGCATGTGCTCTCGCGTGGCACAGTGGGGGTTGGAGCAGTGGGATTTCTGGGCCCCTTTCAGAGGAAGATCGTGTGAGGGAGGCCGTTATGTCAAAAGCCTGCCATATTCTTCCCACGAATTCCTTTACTGCTTTTTGTTGCTTGTCTCTCACCCTTTACTAACCTTCTTCAAAAATGATCTATCCCTTTTGGTCAGGGGCCGGTCAAAAACAACCACTGGAGGTGCAAATTAGCGTTTGATTTTTCCCCCTGGGCAAGCACCCGGGGGGCAGATCCTTTGCAATGTCTCTCACTGGGTACTCCCGCTTGTCAACACCCTCCCGGTGCCGCGAGTTTTTGGAGAAGGATTCCCCTTCATCACGCTGCGATACGTAGGCACCTCACTCTCAGCAAACTCTCGTCCACCGCCAACAAAGGCGGCCAACTTGGATCCAGAGCTCTGTCTAGTTGCGGGCTTCCACCACTTGGTTTACAAGGAGAAGCCATCCTGAAAAAGACGATCAAGAATTGATGATAGGTGCAAATGAAGCCGTTACTTTAGCGGGGCTAAGCTATGTTTTGCATATAAACATAAAAGTCCATTTTTGCATAGCAAGAAATGCTCAAACCAAAAAGTTGAAGCGGACAAACCACCCTTAACATTCAATTTTACATAAGAAAACACCCTGCCAAATTCGAAATAACTCTATATTTCACTTTTCATTGGACCTACGGCGTACCCTAATATATAATATATATATAATATATATATATATATATATATATAATTTTTTTTTTTTTTTAAATGTATATATATCATATATCTATATCATATATTACGTGTATATATATACTATATATATATATATTATATATATAATATATATAAAATATATATATATATATATATATTTAAAAAATGTATATATATCATATATCTATACATATAAAAAAAGTATATATATCATATATCTATATCACATATTACGTATAATATATAATATATTTTATACATATATATATATATAATATATATATATATATATATATATATATATATATATAAATATATATATATATAATATTTTATATATATATATAATATATATATATATATATAAAGATAGAGAGAGAGAGAGAGCGAGGAGAGAGAGAGAGAGAAGAGAGATGAGAGAAGAGAGAGAGGGAAGAGAGAGAGAGAGAGAGAGAGAAGGAGAGAGAGAGAGAGAGAGTACATTGCTACAAGAATAATAACTTAGTTCCCGTTGAAATCTGGATAAAGAGAGAGACGAGCGAGCGAGAGAGAACGAGAGAGACATTCCCCAACGTGACGTAGTTCTGCTCTGCGCGTAAGTTGACCATTCTTTAGTCGACCAAGCACACACATTACATTTACAACCGACGTAACAATATTTATTTAAATGCACTTTTGAACTGGCTAGTGTTAGGGCGAGGAATTATTTTAGTAGTTCCTTTAGCAGCCGTGACCTCTCGTGTCGGATAGTTTGTTATTTGTGGTGACTGTTTGAGTGGGGCAAAGTGTTCAGTTCCTTTAATATAGGTTTTGTATTGGAGGGTAATTAAGCCCCGTCCACACGAGTGGGCAATGCACGACGGACAATTTAATCATTATTACCAAATCATATTCCAATTCAAACGTTTAGAGGGCAGGATGATCGATGCGCCATGCCCATTGTACTATCGAATGCAGTTATAACTGGTACACTCATCACAATAACTATGAGCATAAAAAAAAAGGCTGAGGAGTATGAGTGTAGTTTGGTTAATAGGAACATACCTTATGTATTTAATAACATTCCAAACATTCACAGTCATTGCATGATTTATTTGTTTCATTGACGTCAACCACTACCTCACCACAACTCGGTCTGCCGTGTGGACAACACAGGTGTGCCCGGTAGTGGTCAATGGCAGACAGGGTCTACTCAATCTGGTAACACTGTTAAAAAAGTGAGAGATATCCTTAGTATCATCAGCAAATTTGCTGATATCACTGCTAATCCCACTATCTTAGTCGTTGATGTAAATCAAAAATAGTAATGGATCCAAAACAGATCCTTGTGGCACCTCACTTGTTACCTGCCCTGCTATGGCACTGGATATATTATATTTATGTGTATGATGAAACATATGTATATGTTATCAGCATGTATTCCTGTTGGAGGTGTATGTACGAGTGTCTGCCTCTTTCAGCAACACAGCAGTAGTACACAGCTGTTATTGTGTTGCTCGGACAGACACTACATCCTCCTTCGATAATGTTGAGACAGGGAAGTGAGGTCAGGGCTGAGAAGGTAATTAGAGAGGTTAGAAGGGGAAGTGAGGTCAGAGCCGAGGAGGAGTATACCTCATTTGTAAGGAATATAATTGACGGACAGAAAAAAATATTCCTTATAGAGAAATAAGGTCCAGCAAGAGTGATCCAAAATGGATGACCACCAAGTTAAAACACAACATTGGAGTAAAAAGAAACATTTATTTAAAGTTCAAGGCAGGATTGGTAAACAAAGAACAGTATAACGTGATGGCGAGGACAGTGAAGAAATTAACTCGAGTTGCTAAAAACAATTATGAGATTAAAGTAGCAGTACAGGCGAAAAGGGACCCAAAGGGGTTCTATCAGGTTTATAAAACAAAGACAAGGGAATTAGTTGGGCCGTTAAGGTCAGGACAGGGTGAGGTCTTAAATACGGATGAGGATATGTGTAGGAGTCTAAATGATTATTTCTTAAGTGTTTTTACGGAGGAGGATACACAGACGATACCTGATAGTGAACAGATGTTCAAAGGAAGCGATGAGGAGAAACTCAAAGATATTGTGATAACTAGGGAAATAGTGGAGGAGGGTATAGAAAAAATGAAAAAATTTAAATCGCCAGGACCAGATGAAGTGTATCCCAGGGTATTAAAGGAATGCAAGGAGGTTGTTAGTGAGTCGTTAGTGCACATTTTTAGGAAATCGGTTGGGATAGGCGATGTGCCATTATTGTGGAGGAAAGGAAATGTTGTTCCCATATTTAAGAAGGGAGACAGAGGACTAAAGTCAAATTATCGATCCGTAAGTCTAACATCAGTGATGGGTAAATTATTGGAATCTATTATTGCAAAAAACATTAGAGAGCACTTAGATAAACATAGTTTGATCAATGATTCACAACATGGATTCAGCAAGGGTAGGTCATGTCTCACCAATTTATTGAGTTTTTATAGGAAAGTTTATGAGACGATGAGACGGCAGATAATGATAAAGATTATGATATAATATATCTGGACTTTAGTAAGGCATTTGACAAAGTACCACACGAGCGACTCTTAAATAAGGTTAGAGCTCATGGTATAGATGGGAAGGTTCTTCATTGGATCAGAGCTTGGCTAAGTAATAGGCAACAAAGGGTTACAATTAATGGTTCCAAATCTGAATGGGGACTGGTGACAAGTGGAGTTCCACAAGGGTCTGTTTTGGGCCCATTACTATTTTTTATTTACATCAACGACTTGGATAGTGGGATTAGCAGTGATATCAGCAAGTTTGCTGATGATACTAAGCTAGGTAGGATTATTGGATCACAGTCTGACGTAAACATATTGCAGGGAGACTTAGATAAACTTAACGAGTGGGCAGTCAGATGGCAGATGGAATTTAATATTGATAAATGTAGCGTTATGAATGTTGGTAGAAAAAACCCTGGTAATAGATACACCATAAGCAATGTAGCGCTGAAAAGATCAGAAGGTGAAAAAGATCTTGGAGTGAGGGTGATCCCAGACCTCCGACCTAGGAAACAATGTATTGAGGCCAGAAATAGAGCTAATAGAGTATTATGATTCATTACCAGAAGTGTTAAAAGTAGAAGTGCGGAAGTTATTCTAAAGCTTTATCTGGCTCTAGTCAGGCCTCACCTAGACTATGCAGTTCAGTTTTGGTCTCCATATTACAGGATGGATATAGTGTTGTTAGAAAAAGTGCAGAGAAGGATGACCAAAATGATACAAGGGATGCGTAACTTTAGTTATGAGAGGAGATTGAAGTTATTAAAATTACACTCACTCAAGAGGCGCAGAGTAAGGGGCGATCTGATAGAAGTTTTTAAGTGGATAAAGGGATTTAATAAAGGAGAGGTAGGAAAAGTTCTTACGGCTTTTAACCAGGGTAGAACAAGAAGTAACAGATTCAAGCTGGAAAAGCGTAGATTTAGAAAGGAAATAGGGAAAAACTGGTTCACAAATAGGGTGGTGAATGAATGGAATGGTCTCAGTAGACAGGTAGTTAGTGCTGAGTCATTGGGGAGCTTTAAAGGGGAGCTGGATAGGTTCATGGATGGGGATGAAAGGTGGATGTAGGTAGTGTTAGGTGACAGGAACTACCACGTGTAGGCCTCGCGGCCTCTTGTAGCTTCCTTATTTTCTTATGTTCTTATGTTCTTCTGTTGACATTGACATAAACGTGTTGTTCCGCTGCTGCTTGCATTCTTGAGAATGCATAGTCAGTGTTTTGTGTGTGC
>JACEEZ010015821.1:432500-450000 GCA_016584305.1 Chionoecetes opilio
AAATCTCCTGTAGCTTTGGGAAAATGCAGATACCCTCAAAATCGCCGGAAATGAGAACCACGACTGCGGTAATTGGAGTTTGACTGCAGATCCGCAGAAAATTTGCCCAGGGTAATAACCCCTTTACACTCTGAATTCACCATCGAGAGGATATCTATTTGATGAACGGCCAAAATCAGCAAAGCATGCTAATTGAATTCCTGTGGATGAAAAATGGACTGCACTATATTTGAAGAACTTTCTAATCAACTTCACTTCACAAAGTACTGGTATATTGCGCTGAACAGGAAAAATTATGCAGGATTGTTATAGTCATATCCACCCTCTTATCAATACCCTTTTCAAATGCAGCGAGTGATAATTATTTAACCCAACTAAATTTAAACAAAACTTCTCTGATTCTCTCTTGAAAATAAAACAATAAGTGACCTAATACATGCAATATAGCATATGAGATACTTGAAAGCATCTTCTCACAACCTGAACATTGAGGATATATATATATATAATATATATATATATTATATATATATATATATATATATATATATATATATATATATATATATATATATATATATATATATATATATATATATATATATATATATATATATATATATTGTTACGAAGGCCGCCAGTGCCTTCATTGGGGTGACGTCATTCGCGCCGAACACTGTGATTCGTTCCGACATCTCTGGCTACTGAACGGTGATTGGTGGCTTGTGGGCGCCGTGACAAAGAAAGGAAATAGAGGGGGTGCCTAGCGGCATTCCCGGGGAGTCAGAAGAGAGACGTGGGGAGAAGCAGACGCGCGCCGGGGAGAGACGCCGGGGGCAGGGAACAGAGAGGAAACTGCGGTGCCCAGTGGAGTTTGTAGACTCGCCTGGGCCGTAATTACCTCAGGGTCAGGCGAGCCAAGGGTAGAGGAAGTTTCCTGTGGTTTGAGGCGCCTGCGGAGGTGACAGCTGGACTGTTCCTGCTGGTGTAACCCCCGGTGTGTGGTAAGGCGACGTGACGTCTCCCGTGGTAGTGTTGTGGCGCCTGACGAGGCGGCCGCTGTGTGTTGTGCCTGTGACGGCCTCTGTGTGTTGTGCCTGTGACGGCCTCTGTGTGTTGTGCCTGTGACGGCCGCTGTGTGTTGTGCCTGTGACGGCCGCTGTGTGTTGTGCCGGTGTCGCGTGGGGAAGCGTCTGTTTACGAAAAGCAGCTCGTTTACTAACAAAGGCAAAGAAAACGGGCGTTGAGGGGAATACTTACTAATATTGACTTGATCAACAAAGGCATGTCCAGGTGTCCTACAACAACAAACCCGTCTTTATTTATCAACAAAATGGGGGGGAGGAACACTCGCTGACGTCGGCGAGAATTCCTATCGGCGACAGTTATAGGTATGGTTTTGAGCATATATGATATATGAGGCATTCAATTGACCAAGTGAGGCATATATGAGGCATTCAAGTGGTTAAGGTCCCATCTCCTGTTTACAGGAGATTTCTGTACGAAATTGAATGCCTCATATATCATCTCGCCAACGTCGGCGAGTGTTCCACCTCGTGCCCCCCCCCCCTTTTTGTTGATAAATAAAGACGGGTTTGTTGTCGTAGGACACCTGGAGATGCCTTTGTTGATCAAGTCAATATTAGTAAGTATTCCCCTCAACGCCCGTTTTCTTTGCCTTTGTTAGTAAACGGACTGCTTTTCGTAAACAGACACTTGCCCACGCGACACCGGTGGTGGCACTGTGTTGCGCCTGTGACGGCCGCTGTGTGTTGTGCCGGTGTGTGGTAAGGCGACGTGACGTCTCCCGTGGTAGTGTTGTGGCGCCTGACGAGGCGGCCGCTGTGTGTTGTGCCTGTGACGGCCGCTGTGTGTTGTGCCGGTAGTGGCACTGTGTTGCGCCTGTGACGGCCGCTGTGTGCTGTGCCAGTGGTGGCACTGTGGTGTGATTGTGGTAGCGTCTCCCTACGACGGCCGCATAGGTCGGGGGTTGTGACGTGTGTTGTAAGGAGTTGTAGATCTGTAGTGAGTGATCTTGAAACTTGTACTGTGAGTTACTTGAAAATAACACAGGAAAAGGCCCCCTTGTGTTTGCCTAAACCCTTCCCCCCTGAGTGTGTGAGCAGCCAGAGAAGGGGAACACAGCCTGGTAAGTCCTCAATTCCTAGCACGAGCCTGGTTTACGTGCTACGCGTCCCCCCTCTGTCTTAAGCACCTACCTGCTTCCCTGCATCTCAAGAGATCAGCCCGGAGCAGGTGTAGGAGCCTAGCTGAGGACAGCAAAAGGGGGGGGGGCCGTTCGTTTCACTGGTGTCCGTAGTGGGATTTTGCTGGAATATTGAGGTGAAAAAAAGGCAGGTATCGTGAAATTTCTTTGTCCGGTGCGGGGGAAGACAAGATGGCGAGGGGTGGTGAGTCAGCGGCTCAGCAGCCGTCTCTGGCTGACCTTATGGCAGTGTTGCAAACCATGAGAGCAGGAAAAAAGGTGATGCGTGAGGAAATTAAGACAATGTTAGGTAATCCTCACGCGGAAGTGACTGAGCGTATG
This sequence comes from Chionoecetes opilio, assembly GCA_016584305.1. Lineage (NCBI taxonomy): Eukaryota > Metazoa > Arthropoda > Malacostraca > Decapoda > Majidae > Chionoecetes > Chionoecetes opilio. The sequence goes on from JACEEZ010015821.1 coordinate 435,049, forward strand.
GTTGAAGTGAAACGTGAAGTGAAAAGTGAGGTGCTAAGTGAAGTACCCACTAAGGCAGAGCGAAAAGAGTTAGAGCAAGTGACGAGTGAGCAGAAAAACCTGACTGTGGTGATATGTTTGGGCGTGTGGCTAGCGCTGGGGCCGCGGCTTGTGACCCGGTCGTGGGTGTGATTGTGAAGGACGAGTCTGGGGGTGAGAGCAAGGCCGCGACTTGTGAGTGTGAGGTGGAGCGTGTTGTGGAGTGTAAGGAGAGCGTAGCCCTGCCCCTCTCACTACCCACTCACCTAACTCACGCGAGTCTCCGCCTCGTCGTGCGGGTTTGACTGCACGTCAGGAATGCGGCGACTTGCGACACAGGGCGCAGGAGCTTGATGCGCTTGTGTCGTGGAAGGCCTGTCGGGCCCAATTCGTGACGCTGGCGAGCGGCGTGAAAGGCGTGAAAGGCCTGGTTGGTGGCCTGCGCGGCAGGAAAGGCCTGAAAGGTCTTGTTGGTGGCCTGACGCCCAGACGGGTGCGGGTTAAGAGCCCACTGTGGGAGGGCAAGAAACCAGCTCACTTTGCCTCGGCATGGAACCACCGGAAGAGGAGGCGCCGTCGGAGTGAGCGTGGGAGGCCTCACAGCAAGCGAGGTAGGCCTCCGAGCGCCAGGATGACGAAGTGGACGCACCCATACCCGCCTCTGCCGCGCTTTCGGGGGGATGTCGAGCAGTTGAGCTACACTTGCAGTGTGTGGCCCCCGCCGAAGCTGGTACAGGTGGCAGTAACTGCTTGTTATGACGGTGGAGGGATGCACCGTGCCCGCTACCAGACAGAGCCAGCCACACAGTGTTGCTATTAAGCCCTGTCGCACCGTCACCGGCGCCTTGCAGTGGAGGGCATGGTCTGTTGGGAAGTCGTGGCGCCTTTGCCGCGGAGACTGGAACAGTGGAGCCGGGTTAGAGCTGCGGAGACCCAGTGGAGTGGGGAGACTCCTGGGCTGTGGTTACCTCTGAGGCGGGCCAAGGGTAGAGGAAGTCCCCCGTGGTTTGTGGCGCCTGGTTGAGGTTGCAGCTGTGTTCCTGCTGGTTTGTCTCGCGTGTGAAGAGGAGGGCGGCCTGGTGTGACCTTCCAACACTGCAGTGGGGCTGGTGGATGGCGATGGAGGGACTTGCTGCTGTGAAGCTTTGGGGTGGTAATGTTTGGTAAAAGGTGGTTTGTTTAATGATGAGGCGAGTTGCCCTTCATTTGAGGAGTTTGTGTTATATGTGTATGTAGCCATGTATTATGATTTTTCTGTTTCTTTTTAGTTCGGCTGGCCGAGGTCGGCCAGTTTTTGTGAGGGAAGGGCAGTGTTACGAAGGCCGCCAGTGCCTTCATAAGGGTGACGTCATTCGCGCCGGACACTGTGATTCGTTCCGACATCTCTGGCTACTGAACGGTGATTGGTGGCTTGTGGGCGCCGTGGCAAAGAAAGGAAAAAATGCCTAGCGGCATTCCCGGGAAGTCAGAAGAGAGACGTGGGGATATGATTTTACTTATTTATTTAACGCTAATTTATGCATGGTTCTAACCCATTTATCAGAAAACTAAATATATCAATGGAAAGCTAATAATAATTGCGCTTCTATTGATATATTTCATGTGAAAAGTTGACTCGCAAAGTTTTAAATGGCAAAGAGTTAAAGTGAATATTTCTTCAGTCGCGTAATGGCATTTCTTTAGTATGTTTTACAGTTTTTTATTTGATAATATTGTAGAACAAACATTTACGAGGATTACAGTATATCTTCATATATACTGATAAACCATATTCTATATGATAGTCATGCAGCAAGTGAATGGGCCAGCAGACTGGTTAACTCCTGCTGCACGGCGGAGGTCGATTTCACGCGCACCACAGGGCACCCCGGAGTGAGGTATCTTGTTGTAGAATGTCTTTGGTTATAGTGAGGAGTGCTAACGCGGGGATGCAGGGTGGGCGTAACAATATATACACCGTAATGTGGAACAATATAAATATGAATCTTATTCATACATGTTATTCATATATAAATACTTTCAAACAAAATCTGCACCCTTCCCCACATGAAGGAAGTCAGCCTTAAGATGTTATAGGTAGTGATAACAGGACTTTGTTTGCATCTTATATAATTTAGCTGTAAATGTTAGTTAAGAGAGAGAGAGAGAGAGAGAGAGAGAGAGAGAGAGAGAGAGAGAGAGAGAGAGAGAGAGAGAGAGAGAGAGAGAGAGAGAGAGAGAGAGAGAGAGAGAGAGAGAGAGAGAGAGAGAGAGAGAGAGAGAAGAGAGAGGAGAGAGAGAGAGAGGAGAGAGAGAGAGAGGAGAGAGAGAGAGAGAGAGAGAGAGAGAGAGAGAGAGAGAGAGAGAGAGACTAAATATTACCTACGTCACACTTAAATCCTCATGACCACAGCAGTTATAGTCGTGTTTATTTACCGTCTTGGAGAAAAGACGTGGCTGGTGGTCGTGGAGAGATGGCGGCCAGTGCATGAGGTATTGCAGGCATGGGCGCGGCAGCCGTCGATGCACGTAGACGGCCAATCCTTCGCCGCCGCTGACGCCGTCCCCACTGACCAACCAAGCACGCCATGACGGAGACACGACGTAGGTAGATAAGGTGTTAATGTATGATGGAAAACTACATAATGCACATAAGATTGCAGGGTTATGCGGGTTTAGGAGGTCAAAGGGTCTGAGCCTTGTTGTAAAGCACAGTACAAGACGCGCCTAGTGACTTGTGTTGCCATATATTGTAATAGTGATAATGCTGAATAATTATTATGACTTCTAGCTGTGAATCTCTGCATGACGTCATAAGGTCATGTACAGGATTTGGCGAATTAATGATCATCCGGATAAAATGCACAAATGAAACTGATGCTCTAGGTCTCTCTCTCTCTCTTTTTTTTTTTTTTTTTTTTTTTTATATAAACTTAATACATTGAAAACAAAAGGAGAGTTGATGTGCTAAAGTCCCGGCTGGGACGCCAAGGACTATCTCTAGCAGTATTACATTTTATTCATATCAATAATTATACAAATATGATGGAAAAAGTATAGCAATATTCTACTATAAACTAATACTAATACACGAATGATTAAGAAATTATACTAACAACTATACGCTGATACAAATAATATAAAGAAAGTATACTTATACATTGATACACATTTATATAAAGAAATTATACTAATATAAAACATAATCTTAGTATACAAATGTTTAGTCATTATTTTTATTGCATGTTTTATCGCGTTAGTTCCGCTTGCAGCCAGGCATTTACGCCCGATTTGAAGGCGTGCATGGAAGTGGTGAGGTGCAGGTCGGTCTGGCGCACCAAGGTGTTCCATAGTCGACCATAACGGGGTAGGAAGGAGCGGAGGTATTGTTCCGTCCTCGCGAATCACCTGATGGTCGATGTTGTGGGCCGCACGGGTAGAATGGGAGGGCCTGGCCCGTGGGTTGAGGCGCAGCTCTGCTATTGTAGGAGTTGCATCCTGTGAGCCTTGTACATGGCGCACATGCCTGCCACGTCACGCCGCTGCTGGAGAGGTTGAATGATCTGTGCAACAGCCTAAGGGGCTTTCAGCCGGGCCAGCCGCTGGGCTCTGGCTTGAACCCGGTCAAGGAGGCCGAGGTATGACGGGGGGGACCATGCGAGGGGCGAGTATTCCATCAGGGAGCGGACTTGTGACTTGTAGAGTGTGCCGACTCCCTGAGCGTCCAGAAGGTGCGCGACACGTCGGATGCAGCTCAGTTTCCAGGCAGCATCCTTGGCGACCTTCCTGACGTGGCTGGTGTATGTGAGGCCAGAGTCGAACTCAACCCCTAGAATTGACTGATTCATGGAGGTGTATTTTTCTGCCTTCCAGGAGAATGGCGTGTTGATCCCAGTTGACTGCATCTTGCCTGCGGGAGATGAGGACGGCTTGAGTCTTGTCTGGTGCAAAGGTGACTTGCCATCTCTTGCCCCAGGAGGCGATGCTCTGCAGTGCCTGGTTGATGCGAATGACTGTGTTGTGGCGGTCACTCCTCTCACAGGTGAATGTGAGAGTACAGTCGTCTGCGTACGCTCTTGCCTCAGGAATCAGCTGCAGGATGTCGTTGAAGTAAACGTTCCATAGTAATGGCCCGAGTACACTTCCTTGAGGGACACTGGCTTTGATAGCATTTTCAGAGGAGGTGTGACCATTCACCACCACGCGCAGAGTTCTTTCGTGGAGGTAATCTTACAGGAGGTGTAACAGGTCACCGCAGATCCCCAGGCTTCTCAGCTTGGTAGTGATGCCCTGATGCCACACCCTATCAAAGGCACCACCGAGTCAAGGGCGACGACGAAGGTGTCTTCGCCCCGATCTAGGGAGTAGTTCCAGGCTGCTGAGTGCAGGAGAAGAAGGTCTGCTGCGGATCTCCCCTGTCGGAAGCCGAATTGCCGTGAATCTAGCAAGCGGTGAGCGTAAAAAAAAGAATTGTGATTTTGGAGGCAATGATGGACTCTAGAACTTTCCCAACAACGGAAAGGAGAGAAATGGGGCGGTAGTTTTGAGGATCGCCTCTGCTCTTCTTTTTGTGGATAGCACAGACTCTCGCCACTTTCCACTCAGATGGCCACTGCTGAGATGAAAGGCACTCCTGGAAGATGGTAGCAAGAGGCACAGCAAGTTGTGAGGCACATCTTTTAAGCAGGTGAGGGCTGATGCTATCTGGTCTCAGCGCTTTCTTGGGATCAACTTGTTGAACTCTCTCTCTCTCTCTCTCTCTAAAGAGAAAGACTTATAAGTGTAAGGTTTATGGAACTGTCGCCGATAGGAACTCTCGCCGAAACGCCAACCGAGAACTCTCGCCTACAATGGAACACTCGCCGACGGGAAATTTTCGGCGACAGTTCCACAGATTATAAAGACCCCTCCGCTCGTTCACTAACCTAACCTGGGCATAGGTCAACTGGCCAACATAACCTAACCACACAACCTAACTCAAGATCAAGAACTAGAACTGTCCCCAGAAATAGGAACACTCGCCGACGTGAAAAATTGGAACACCCCGCCCATGTCTGCGAGAATTCCTATCGGCGACAGTTCCAGGTACCAAGTGTAATTTTCAGTTCATAACTATCAAATATGTACGGTATCCTCGTATCTAAAGGTCCGTCCACACTGGGACACACACTGCGCAACATGATGCGCAAGTCGTTGCTGGAACTCAATTTTCGTGTTGAGTGTTGCTAGAGAGTGCTGCTGGAGGCAAGTCTAGCGGGTACCTGGAACTCTCGCCGATCGGAACTCTCGCCGCCGTTACCGAATGTTCCAATTCTTGATATTACAGGACCCAATATCAGAGCTGGGCGTTGCGGCACCGAGTTGCGACTTTGCGACTTTGCGACTTTGCCGCACTATGAATTTCGAAGTCGCAAAGTCGAAAGCCGCAAACGTTTTGAAAAAGTCGGACTAAGCAAAGTCGCACCGCCAATTTTCCGCGACTTTTGCCCCGACTTTGAACAGGAACAAAGACGACTTTTTTTAAAGAAATTGCCGCGGCATCAGCGCGGCATTCGGAATGCGGCAAAGTCGTATTGGACTTATTCATTAGGTATAATACCCTCTTCCCCAGCTCTGCAGCTGTGGAGAGGCTCTTCAGCACGGCCGGGGACGTCCTCAGGGCCAAGAGGTCCTCCCTGGAGGAGGTCAACTTTGAGGAGCTTGTGTTCCTCAAAGGGAACATGGACCTCCTGGAGGAGAAGATGGGCCAGGAGGACGTAGAGGAGAAGAAGGAGGACCTGTAGATATTAGTTTAGGCTGTGTTTGAACTAAAAAATGAATAAATATGTGTTTTTCTGCCTTATAAAAGCATGTTTCTATTATCGCGCTAAAATTTACTTTGTAATTTAGCGGAGTCGCACCAGGAAAAATAAGTCGCAGTCGCAAAGTCGCAAAGTCGCAAGTCGCACTGGGGGGGCCAAAAATAGAGTCGCAGAGTCGTAGTCGCACCAGGTCCGGCGGCAAAGTCGCAAAGTCAAAGTCGCACCTGAAAAAATTTAAGTCGCGCCCAGCTCTGCCCAATATATACATTTGATCAGGTTTTACCCGTGTTTCTGCATTCAGGGAAGAAATACCAGCAATAGCTTGATCAGTTAGGTTAAGTTAGGTGCCAATGTCCAGGTTAGGTTACAATTTCCACGTCGGCGAGAGTTCTAAGTTGGGGTTTCGGCGAGAATTCCCATCGGCGACAGTTCCATAAACCGTCTAGCGCGGGGCATTAATTTCTGCAACTCGTTGCGCTTCAGTAGCCGTCGAGCTGTTGTGCCTGCCATTTATTTTTTTACTATCAAAGGCTTATTAATATTATTTACAAGGATTTGTCTTACTATTGAAGGATTATTATTGTTATTATTGCAAGGATCTTTCTTTGTATCAGAGGCTTATATTATCATTTTCTGGCTCTCTCTGTTATATGGCAGTCACTGATGCGCAGCAGGCTAGGGTACGTGTAATGGTTTATGGAACTGTCGCCGATGGGCATTCTCGCCGAAACAACAAACTAGAACTCTCGTTGACGTGGAAATTTTAACCTAACCTGGACAATGGCACCTAATCTAACCTAACTGATCAAGCTAACGATAGTATTTCATCCCTGAATGCAGAAACACGGGTAACACTTGATTAAATGTATATATTGGGTCCTGTAATATCAAGAATTGGAACACTCGACGACGGCGACAAGAGTTCCGATCGGTGACAGTTCCAGGTACCCGTGTAATGTGGACACACACGTGATGCGCAACACTTCACGCAACAAATTCTGCGCATCAAGTATACGTAGCGCAACGTGAGTCCTAGGCCCGGTTCACACTTCACGTTTTTGCTGGACGTAGTCTACGTGCATCTTGTCATCAGTGACTCACAGTACGTCACAGTGACGTCACTTCCTGCCAGTGTAATGTGAAAACAGGCTCCCCGCGACCAGCACATTGCTGGAGCAGTGATGACGTCACTGCCTTGAAAGACGCGCGTCTCAGCTCACATTATTCGGAGCTCCCAATTCTTTCTACATGGCTGCCGGAGTGGCGGGGCGAGGTCACTGTGACGTCACTGATCGCCACGCCCACGTAGACACGGACAGCAAAAATGTGTAGTGTGAACCCCGCCCTAGTGTAGACGTAGTCTCAGAAATAAAGAGAGAGAGAGAGAGAGAGAGAGAGAGAGAGAGAGAGAGAGAGAGAGAGAGAGAGAGAGAGAGAGAGAGAGAGAGAGAGAGAGAGAGAGAGAGAGAGAGAGAGAGAGAGAGAGAGAGAGAGAGAGTGTCACATTACATTTTCAACCAATCTGAAAATCTATCTTTGGCCTCTTGTTTTTGTTAATTCCTTTAACCCCTTGACGCCCAGATCTTTCCTTTACTATAAAAAAAATTGTCTGTTGTTAGTCATAAAATTACGAAAAGTAACTGAATATACCAAATTAGTTACTCGACAAGGATAATAAATGGGTCATATCATAGATAACAGTATAACACTGTTATCTATGGTCATAGCTATAAAAGATTGCTTATAGTCACAAAAAATCGTCAAATGGCACCCAAATTACAATGGAAATTACGTTCTGGGTCTCAAGGGGTTAAGGAGTATTTCAACACAAGAGCACTGATATGCCTGACTTCTTGTTGAGTGCATTCTATCCCATCTTATTGGTAGCAGTGGTATCACATCGTTGCACTGACGACTCGTAATAATTCACCTCCTATCGATCTTTTTCTATCGAGCATTTATCTGTATACAGCCTGAAACCACTAACATGCATACTAACATTAAAAGTGAGCGATCCAAACTGAACTGAAATCAGAGCTTAATGGATACCAATAAATTGATAGAGAAAACAGTCCTTTATCATACAATTATAATAGTCATATTCACTGTGTATTTTCGTTCAAAGTTTTTGGGGATTAGCAAAACGATACATTTTTGTAATCCTCAGGGCATGGAGAATCAAAAAAATTATTTTGGCATTTACGTAGAAACCTACGTATATGGCCGCTATATTGGATTTTCAAAATGGTCGCCATGAAATTCATAATTAGCGATATCTCAGCTTCTAATCAAATAAGAACCATGATTAAATAGGCAAATCCTATATGTTTTCTGGGTCACGAAAACCACTGGTGGTATCGGCAGTTTCTAATTCCAACACTTGCATCAGTTTTAGGGCTTTCCAGAGGTTGATACCTGGAGCGTATGTGATGACTACTGAGTGATGCCAAAGAAAATACTGCCCACACCTTTCTACATTCATTGAATATACCTGTTCCATACTGTGGAAACAACTGATCCCCATACAATACACTTATACTCTTAATTAATATAGCACATGATTCATTTTCAGGAATTATGTATCTTGGCAGCAGTTCTTATTCTTCTGAATTTTATTAGAAATCTGATGTTCTTCTGTACTTTCAGATCGACATGATGTTAGATGAAAGCCTTGATAATGACATCGCCAGCAAGTCTGTCAACTGGAAGCTTTGCATCATGTGTTAAGAGTATAATGCTAGTAAGGGGGCAGTTGTTCAGAATCCCAGGACCGATTCCTACCAGAAACTACTTGATGTGGTAAAAGAGCGAGCCAGCCTACATGACAGACAATTTCTTGCAATTCAAAGACGTCTCCAAGGATGTACTAGAAAAATACTGCTCGACAAGGAAACAACATAGCATCGAAGCTGCTATTCTTGTGCCACAAACTAGACAGAGTTACTGCGAGCCAGAAACCGCTTCGAACTTTCATTCCCAGCTAACCATTACCGGCGGGCGAACGTAGGCATTAGAGTGGCCGTCGTCCTCCGACAGTCCGCCGATCTGATCCGCGGGTGTGTTTTCAGACAGGAAATTTTCTATATTAAAAATCAATGTATCAATGTACAGAATTTGAAGAATTGAATATTTCTATGTGTAAAAATTTTGAAACAACAGTTATATGATTATCTTGATGTAGTTATAAATCAGTGGTAACAAGCAGTGGCATCTTTACGTAAACCCTCCGATGGCCCGCTGGTGCGTATTTGAAACTGGGAAATATTAATTTCATATTATATATATCAATACAGTAATATACATAGTATCTCAATATCGGTATCATCACTTTTATTAGGCCTGTTCAAGCTATTGAAAATTGTTATAGAAGTTTTTATAATAGTTTATAGAAATGATCAAGTTTTAGTTTATTTCAAATATTTCCAGCTTAATCAGCAACACCCAGAGAGACATAGAAATAAAGATGAGACACTTAGGAAGGAGTTTACATGGAAAACGTTATCAGTTAGAGTCTAGTAAAGTGTGTACAGTATCATATATAGAAATAACATTTGATTAAATGGGTAAAGATGACGGGATAAAAGACAGGATTATATTTTCCCTTATTTCAACCATTTCCAGTATATTATGAACACATATTACTACCCAATTGGGCACCTAATAAAGAATAGATGTACGTAGATGATGGAGTTAACATGGAAAATATCATCAATTAAAATAGAATACTATTTGAAATTATTTTCCAGCCATCAATGCACTAAACTGCCAGACGTACGATACCAAATACAATAATAATCCACAAAATAATCCACAAAAGGTCTAAAATGACACCCTTATACCAGTCCATAACATAATGAGAACTTAGTTAACTTGTTTTAGCTCCTTCATTATGAGGAAGTAGAATGAATAATATAAATAATTGCAGTACGAGACGTTTTATTGACAAGACACCTCCCGAACTAAATTAGCCCACCTCCCTTTCTTTATTCTCTTACTGTCTTCTTTATAGGGACCAGCAACTAAGCGGGCTTTGTGTTACCTCTTTGTGTGTGCCCTTGGCCAGTCCTTTGTGATGTAAAAAAAAGTGTGGATCTGAAAGAAACCAAACAACCTTATGGTTGGTTTATGAAGGATAAAGCTGGGAATGACGAGTTTACTCTGAATCCCAGGGCACTTTGCCTCTGATGGATCTATTCTTTCTTGTTCTGACAAGTCGAAGCTTATACATTGCCTGAAAAAAGTGGGAGAAAACCATGAAAAATATCAAACTACAGAAGCAGCAGCCTCTGGGCTACATGTAGGTCAGGCCAAAGACTACTGTCTACTGGACTAGTTAGTGGCGCTCCGCGCCAACCCGCCTATGACTAGTGGAGGCTGATCAATCAATCATTGGGGACATACGCCGGTGGGTGCATCGCCTCGCACACCCTACGACGCAATTCCCGGAGATCACCACGCGCGAGTCCCCATGCAGGCTCCCTTCCCATACCAAGCAACTCCCGAAAAGGAAACGTCAACTTGCCCCAGCCACGACCCTTGTGGGCGCCCCCTTGGCCTCCTCCATGCCGGATTGTCTCTTACAGATACAACCCAATGGGAAGGATTGGTTTCAGGGTAGCGTACTACATGCCCTTATAGGCGAAGTTGGCGCTGACGTACTATGCAGGTAATAGGCCTCGATTCAGTCTCACTTGCAATCACTGGTTTGACACGTAATCATCCCAGCGATACCCCATGATTCGTCGAAGTCACTTATTACCAAAGGCATCGATTCGTCTCTTCAATTCGCTATTTAGTGTCCATGTCTCACAACCATAGAGTAAGACAGGGATCACAAGCGACTTGAAGATCCGGATCTTTGTCCTCCTGCACAGGTACCGATAACGCCAAATACTCCTGCTGAGCGAGTCCATAACACCGTGGGCTATGCCAATCCGTCGTAAGACTTCTTGATGTGACCCGCCGTCATTATGGACTGCGCTACCAAGGTATGTAAAACTTTCCAAGATCTCAATGTCCTCACCGCACGCATGAACAGACTGTACTGTTTCATCTAGTAAGCCTCCAAACTGGCCTCCAAGACCTTGGTCTTGAGCCAGGAGACCTCAAGTCCCAAAGGCTTTGCCTCCTCCTGCAGTGCCTCGAGAGCCATCACCAGGACCTCCAGCGACTCAGCAAAGATTACTCCATCATCGGCAAAAACAAGATCAGTGATCTTGGTGTTGCCGAGGGATGCTCCACAATCACTTTGATCTACAACTTTGCCCAATACTCAGTCCATACAAGTGTTGAAAAGTGATGGGGCAAGGACGCACCCTTGCCTCACTCTTGTATTAACAGGAAAGAAGCTGTATACACCTCTCTCACACTTCACAGCACTCTCAGTCCCAGAGTACAGACCAGTCATCAAACCAATAGTCCTTGCAGGAATCCCGTGAAGTCGCAGAAGATCCCAGAGTGACTCACGATGCACTGAGTCAAACGCCTTCTTGAGATCAACATAGGCTGCAAGCATCCCATGTCGAAACTCACGTCGGCGTCGGCGTGAACCCAGACTGCTGAGGTCTCTGATGTTTCAGCAGATGACTGCGGATCCGTGTCAGCAATAGATGGACAAGCAGCTTGCCTGGCACGCTGAGCAGTGTAATGCCGCGGTAATTGTTGCAGTCCTGACGGTCACCTTTCCCTTTCCAGATAAGGACGACCAGCCCCCTTTTGCAGTTAGGTGGAATGGTACCTGATTGCCACACGGCCATTTCGCCGTATCATACTTGAAAATGTATGTCAGGATGTCCCTGAAACTCTAAAATAATACTTCCAATGAGTTTATCATGCTAAAATAAGTGGAAAACAACACCTAACATATCCATCTAGCTTATCTTGTGCCGAAGATATTACATTTCATGTTTTTCAGGATGGCGGACAGTGGCCATCCTGGATTTAGAGGTCAAAATGATACCTAAAGTCTCTAATAACCATTCAAGTGGCTTTGCAATGTCAGAATTAGTAAAAAATGACACCTCATTCGCCTTTCTAACTCATCTGATGCCAGAGATATAAAATTTTATGTTTTTCAAGATGCCGGCGGCGGCCATTTTCAATATTGGGCTCTTGAAAAGTTAGCCGTCATTTCCCAGAGGGGCATAGGAGCTCATTTTTCTTTAAAATGGTCCAGGTTATCAAATCCATCGAGAAAAAAAGGTAGGAAGAAAATGGTCACGGACTCCAAGAAAATGACTACTATTAAATACTCATAAAAGTATTTAAGTACTGTACTTAAATACATGACAACCAATGTATTTATAAATACATTTCTAAATACGCAAGTGTATTTAAATACTGACCAGCTCTGACCACAGGCCATTGTAGAGTTGGTTCGTTGTCAATGTAAAGCCCATTGTGCAACCCAGAGCTGTTCATGCAAGACACACAACTTGAATTGCACAGACCTTTGTTTTTGTGGAAGTGACTGCGAAAATGACGTGGACAGTAATACCGAAAATAACATTCAGGACAGTGAAGAAGATCTATAATAGTATATTCCTGAATGATATAGACCGAGCACATCCTATGTATTAACATTAGAGTGTAATTATGATAATTAACAAAGCTGCTTTTTTGCTTTATAATTACATACTTATAACTTCAAAAGGCTTGTTACATGTAAATAGGTAACATAGTTTATATAGAATATGACTATGTTTTTAAGTTACCCTTTTTTGTTGCTTTTCTGTAGTCACTCTACTACTACCACTCTGTACTACTTTGTACTTTGTGCCACTCTGTACTACTTTGATGCTTTCATTGGATTCCTTGACCCAGAAAATATAGGGTTAGCACACTTAAGTAAGTTTCTAGATTAACTATAAGCAAAAGCAATGCAAAATCTGAAATTCATGGCGGTCATTTTGAAACTCCAATATGACGGCCATGCATGTGTCTGTACAAATGCCACCACTATTTTATAGATTCTCCAGGCTCTGAGGATTCTAAAAAGGTGTAGGTTTACTAATCTCCAAAAAACTGAGCGAAACCCTTTTTTTCAACATTGTGAACCTGACAATAAATCGCATGACTCTAACTTGCCCAACTTTCCTTCACTACTTCGCGCTCATCATCAACTACTACAACAATGATAACATAAATAATATATATACACGAAAAAGTGGACATCTGGAGCTTTGAGGAGGCGAGTGGCAGTCAGGCGGTGAATGTGCGTCACGGAGGAGAGTGTGATCACCAAGTAGTGGCCATGACCGTCCCAGGCAATCCCTTCGCTGTGCAGCCAATCCAATAACACCAGCACATCCTGCAAACCAAAAGGGGTATGAGCTATCAGGATAAAAAAAAAAAAAATCTGAGAGTTTGAGCGTTGCTGCTGCTGCTGCTGCTGCTGCTACTGAAAGCAGATATGGGCGCTGTTTGGTTACGTTTTTTTTTTTATATTATCTATATTTTTATACTATTAGGGACTGGCCAAGAGCAAAAGATTCAAAATATATTTCATATATAGACTGATATTACCCCTTAGTGATATATATTAGGCTACAGTCCGTCCGTACCTGAGCAAGAATAATGTAGGCATTACAAATGGACCGGCCCGACGCTCCTCCCTCCCACGTCCACTTTGACCACACCTGCCGGAACGTTGCGATTACATAAGAACATAAGAAAATAAGGAAGCTACAAGAGGCCGTGAGACCTACACGAGGTAGTTCCTGTTACTTAATACTATCTACATCCACCTTTCATCCCTATCCATGAAATTGTCTAGCCTCCTTTTAAAGCTCCCTAATGACTCCACACTAACTACCTTACGACAGAGTCCATTCCAATAATTTACCACCCTATTTGTGAACCAGGTTTTCCCTATTTTCTTTTTAAATCTACGTTTTACCAGTTTGAATCCGTTACTTCTTGTTCTACCTTGCTTACTAGCCGTAAGAACTTTTCCTACATCTCCTTTATTGTATCCCTTCAACCACTTAAAAACTTCTTAAAAATCAGATCGCCCCTTACTCTACGCCTCTCGAGTGAGTGTAAATTTAATAGCTTCAATCTCTTTTCACAACTAAAGTTACGCATCCCCTGTATCATTTTGGGCATCCCTCTCTGCACTTATTCTAACAAGGCTATATCCATCCTGTAATACGGAGACCAAATTGAACCGCATAGTCTAGGTGAGGTCTGACTAGAGCCAAATAGAGCTTTAGAATAACCTCAGCACCTCTACTTTTAACGCTCCTGGTAATTAATCCTAACACCCTATTAGCTCGATTTCTAACCTCAATACATTGTTTCTTAGGACGGAGGTCTGAGCTTACCCGCACTCCCAGATCTTTCTCACCGTCTGATCGTTTCAACGATACATTGCGTATAGTGTATCTATTACCAGGATTTTTTTCTAAAAACATTAATTACGCTACACTTATGAAAATTTTATTTCATCTGCCACCTGACTACCCACCCACTCATTTGTTTTATCGAAGTGTCCCTGCAATATGTTTATATCAGGTTGTGATGTAATAATCCTACCTACCTTAGTATCAGCAGCGAACTTGCTGATATCACTGCTAATCCCACTATCTAAGTCGTTGATGTAAATGAAAAATAGTAATGGTCCCAAAATAGACCCTTGTGGAACCCCACTTGTTACCTGCCCCCATTCAGATTTAGAACCATTAATTGTAACCCTTTGTTGCCTATCACTTAGCCAAGATCTAATCCAACGAAGAACCTTCTCATCTATTCCATGTGCCTTAACTTTATTTAATAGTATCTCATGTGGTACCTTGTCGAATGCCTTACTAAAGTCCAGATATACTATATGTATACTATATTATCATAATCCTCATAATTATCTGTTGTCGCATAAACTTTCCTATAAAAACTCAATACATTGGTGAGACATGATCTACCCTTGGTCAGGCCCGGATTTAGGGCAGGGCACAACGGGCCTATGTCCAGTGCCTCGCGCTTTTAGGGGCCTCGCGCATCTGGTAATTACCAAAAATGTATTGAAATTATTTGCGTCCCCCATCGTCCCACTAGGACTGTCTGAATAAAAACATAACTTCATTATTCATTATAATATCGGCTATGATTAAGAAAAATAAATAGTTTTGTTATACATTTTTCCAACTCCAAATATTGA
>JACEEZ010015821.1:465000-507500 GCA_016584305.1 Chionoecetes opilio
AAGACATTTTTAGTAGTTTAAACCTTCAAATGTAGTTATTTTACTTAAAAACAGTACTTTTCATTAGTGAAGAGACAGGATAAACATTGAATTTAGAAGATATTAGTGTGCAAAAGGTAAATGAAGGGTTTTTTAACAGTTTACTGATAGCATTTAAGATTCTTTATTTAAAATATCAATATCGTTATCGCTAGTATCGGAATTTTGGATTGATCGATTTATCGGTTATCGCCTTATCGGGCGATAAATGTATCGCCAGTTATCGATTATCGGTTACCGCCGATAAGGTTATCGCCGATAAGGTTATCGTTATCGATTTATCGGTTATCGTGATAATTTTTTCGTTATCGCGCCCACCTATGCTATTCTATGTTGTCTAGAGGTTAATTCCTCAGAGCCGTAGTGTTCAATCGCTTCAGTCGGTCCTATATAGTGTCCATAAACTGTAGGTTCACCTGGTCCATTAATGAGTTTGTGGGTTCTCTGCATATAGGAGTGTATCCCGGTACTGGCCGGGGGTGCAAAGGCTGGGGAAGGGGTGCAGTCAGTTCGTACACAATTTGTTTCGTACACCAGTAGATTCGCACACCTAAAAGTTAATTGTTTCATAGTCTATATGAAACCATAGTCGTTTCGTACACTCAGCTCAGTGTTGAACTTAATTACTATAGTAACGAAACGACACCAGGTATGAACGAAAAAAGGTTATAATGGACGAGAACTTCGCGGTCGTTTTCAGAGACACCGACTGATTTTTCCTGGCCTACAATAGGTGCTTTTTCTAATGGAGATAGTTTTATTTTCCGGAAACCCATATTAAAAAAAAAATATAATAATAATAATTCATCCTCGAATTTTATGGTCACAGTTTCAATTAAAAACACTATCTCCATCAGAAAAAGCACTAAAATTTGGCCGGGAGAAATTAGTCAGGATCTCAGATAACAGGGACGTAATTGAATAGAACATACCAAACCTAACCTTATAGGTTTTAATGAAAACTAACCTAACCTTAACCACAAAGTATATCTAACCTAACCTTATAGGTTTTAATAAAACCTAACCTAACCTTAACCACTAAGTATACCTAACCTAACCTTATAGGTTTTAATGAAACCTAACCTAACTTAACCTTAACCTTAACCTTAACCATGCATAAGATTCGGTGATGAATTTTTTATTTTTTAATTTTTTAACGTGTTTCCGGAAAATAAAACTATCTCCATTAGAAAAAGCACCTATTGTAGGTCAGGAAAAATTAGTCGGTGTCTCTGAAAACGACCGCGAAGTTCTTTTCCATTATTACCCGAAAAAACTCAATCAGTGTACGAAACAACTAACAAAACCTGGGTACGAAACAACTTGTGTACGAAATTTCCTGTAACCGTCTGGAACTGTCCACAAGTACAGTGTTTGTCCAGCTAGGATTTTAACTTCTCTACGGAGCAGCCGGTGATGTCTCTGATGTTTCTCGGGAGGCTGTTGAAGGTTTTTGGGCCACTGGCCACCACCCAGCCTGGATGATGTCTCGGTTTTATTTTACACTAGGACCGAAATTCCCTACGCAATTGGGAGTGTGGTTTATGTATACCTTATTGGATTCTAGGAAACATTCTCTCTATGAGCTTCCGTCGCAAATAATTACTTCTGGAGATATGACATGTTGTTTATAGGGAGGCGAGAGACAAGTGTTTACGTGCTCTTCATCCTCTTGTGACCTGCATCGCCTTCTTCCCTTGCCGCGGACACTTTTTCAATGCAGATTTGGCTTTAGTTAGGAGGTTATTGTGTGGGATTAGGTTAGGTTAGTGAGTCTAAAGGTGGGGTTAGGTTAGTTTTATTTTCATATCTCATAATTATACACTCCTTAATTCCTATTAAAAACATCTTATATCTCAGAAAGTAGTGATTTGCGACGGAAGCTCATAGAGAGAATGTTTCTTAGAATCCAATAAGGTGAACAGGAACAACACTCCCAATTGTGTAGGCAATTTCGGTCCTACTGTAAAAAATTACCGATGTCTCACCTCTAAAACGTCAGAACACTTTCATAAGCAAATTGCCTAAGAAAGACATGAGTGCTGCAACATCTCTTCTTGAATTATCACAGCAAGGCATTAGCCATGACAGCCTGCAGTAATTCTGATGTGTCAGTGTGTTTGTCTGGATTCATTTGACTAAAAACATGTAGAATACACTAACAATGGTATCGTCTTTGTTGTTCATTTATGCCAATTATTACCATAATTTCATCTTAATTTGTTTTTTGTATAATTTAATAAATATTTCTTTTTGGCATGTATGGGATAACATGAGTTGGGGAGATGTGATGTACTCGTATACCAGTTAGACGCCTTAATCAGCGAGGGACGAGCGAGCCTGTAGATACCCGCCGCACGTGCGCACGTGCGGCGTCACCCGGAGTTTGACCTGTGTGAAATTGCTAGGTGTGTGGTCTGACTGGTCTCAAACCACACACCAAATTTCAACTTAGTCGGTACAGCCGTTTCTCAGCTATAGCAAGATAACGTTGTCTGACACCCCTCACGCGGCACGCGCCACGCGCCATGCTGACTCCTCACGTGAGATAAAACATGTCACGTCAAATAGGGATTGAATGGGGCTATCAGATGGCGAAGACCGCTTGTCAATCGGAAGCGGGATTCCAAAGATATAAGCTCCTGAAAAGCGTGACGGCCGGGTCGGGCCGGGCCGGGCCGGGTCGGCCGCTTAAGTGAGAAAAATCCCGTATCCACCGAGGACTCACGAGCGC
Organism: Chionoecetes opilio; assembly: GCA_016584305.1. NCBI lineage: Eukaryota > Metazoa > Arthropoda > Malacostraca > Decapoda > Majidae > Chionoecetes > Chionoecetes opilio. Next base: position 467,774 of record JACEEZ010015821.1, read on the forward strand.
TTCGCGCTCGCTCGTAATAACTTGGACCTACAACTTAACTCACATGCAGCATGTCACCTTCTTATAAGTAGATGACATGCTGCATGTGAGTTAAGTTGTGGATACAAGTAGGACTCAGATGGTGGAAGGTGAAAGGGGTGTCAGGAGAAAGGCAGGACTTGAACATGCAAGGAGAGTGTTTGAATAGGGAGAGAGGGAAAGGTGGGACTCTTCAAATTCAAATCAAATTCTTGAAGATTATTTATTTATAATGGACGCATATTTGTTTTTTGCAAGGTGCAGTCCTACAGTCTAACTATTTTGTTTGCATACCATATATTTACATATTATCAATCAATCAAACTGATAAAATATAGGTATAAATAATAGGTAAATATTTGCTTTCTCAGATAGCAGTATTACATTTCTATTATTTTCTTGGATGTTTACCATTATTATATATATATATATATATATATATATATATATATATATATATATATATATATATATATATATATATATATATATATATATATATATATATATATATATATATATATATATTATAATATATATTATATATATTATATATTATATATATATATATATATATATATATATATATAATATATATATATATATAATATATATATATATATATATATATATATATATACCCTGATTTATTTACTGAGCAATTATGTTTTCGTTTTTAATGCTTACAAGAGAACTTTCCTAGTCTCCCTAGTCTTCATGTATAAAATCTGGTTGAATACAAAGTCCAAAATGACAGAGTATTATTTTGTTAGAGGAATTCTTTTATTTTTCACCATAGAAAATGTTTCATTAAATCTCTTATTTTCAGAGGTTTTAAGAGACCATATATATACTACATATCAATTAACCAAACTGATAAAATATAGGTATTAGTAATAGGTAAAGATTTGTTTTCTCAGATAGCATTATTACACTTCTACTATTTTATTTTATGTTTTCCATTATATATAAATTTTATATATATATATATATATATATATATATATATATATATATATATATATATATATATATATATATATATATATATATATGTATATATATATATATATATATATATATATATATATATATAATATATATATATATATATATATTAATATATATATATACCCTGATTTATTTACTTAGCAATAATGTCTGCGTCTATAATGCTTACAAGAGAACTTTCCTAATCTTCAGGTTTAAGATCTGGTTGAATAGTCCAAAATGACTGTCAGAGAATTTTTTTTTTTTAAACTTTTACCATAGAATTTTTTTCATTAAATCTCTTATTTTAAGAGGATGGCCATGTGAAGATGACCATGTGTTCTATTACTTTACTTTTGTATCAACTTATTTTTAATAACCTTGAATAAAATAGATCTTGTGTGTTTGAATGTTCATGTTTTTCAAATAGGCATATTTTGAAAATAAATATTAAAGACCAATTTTTGCTCAGCTGTTAATATTTTTCCATAACTTAATGAGATTTTTGCTCAAAAATTGTTAGCTGTTTATAGCAAACATTTATGTTTCGTTTTAAGTGTTAACGAACATCAATGGAAGTATTATTCTATAATACCCATATTATGTAATATTTTTATATTTTCCAGTGCATTGTACCAATGTAGTCTTAATTGTTTCCCAGCGTTACCCCTGTGGATTTTTAGTGCCTTATACTGAACAATGATTGCAAAGCTACTATGTTTTGCCACGGTATATTGTGAAAGGAGGTTTAATAACGGAGAGCCTGCTTGATGCGCCTCCCCCTTATTAGACCTTTCACAATATACCGTGGCAAAACATAGTAGCTTTGCAATCATTGTTCAGTATAAGGCACTAAAAATCCACAGGGATAACACTGGCAAACAATTAAGATTCTACATCGGCACGATACTGGAAGAAGCGGCATGGTTACAATACCCATACTCGTCCCATTATATAAAATGAATCTGACTACTGAAGCGGCCCAATACTGGAGAAATAATTATGGTCCAATATCGGGCACATAATCGGCCCGCTTTATAAAATTAATTGGGCCGCTGCCTGCCGCGGTGCATGCGGATAACTTAAATAAATCGAACCAGTACTGGCAGCCGCATTTTAAGATGTCGACCCAATACAATAAACTCCGGATTGCCGATGCTGGCCGGTATCGTCTCGTAGTTTCGATGTTTGCTGGGCTCACACACACACACACACACACACACACACACACACACACACATACACACACACACACACACACACACACACACACACACACACACACACACACAGACAAACACTCACACACACACACACACAAGGTGACAACAAATATTGATGCTAACAAAATTTGATAAAAATCCTTCTTGATATCAATGCATGTTCAGTTAGTATTAGTAGTAGTAATAACAACAATAATAGTAAAATAATTAAAATTAAAATATTAGCGATAATAATAATAATATTATTATTATTAATTTTATCATTATCATTCTCATTATTATTAGTATTAGTATTAGCAGTAGTAATAGTAGTAGCAGTAATAGTAGCAGTAGTAGTAATACTATTATTTTCATTATTATCATTAAATTTATCAATATTGTAATTATTATTATCATTATCATCACTTCTTTATTGTCAATATTTTCACGATTACTATCATTGTTATAATTTTTCTTATTATGTTTATTGTTGTTGTTTATTCAAATCTTGATATTCTTACCATAATGCTAATTATTGTCATGATAATGAAATAACACTAACAATAATAGTAATGATAATAATCATAATAATAATAATAATAATAATAATAATAATAATAATAACAATAATAATAATAATAATAATAATAATAATAATAATAATAATAACAATAATAATAATAATAATAATAATAATAGTAATGATTATTATCATTCTTATTATGATATTATTACAATATTTTAATAGTGTTGGTGTGTGTGTGTGTGTGTGTGTGTGTGTGTGTGTGTGTGTGTGTGTGTGTGTGTGTGTGTGTGTGTGGGCGTGTGTATTCATCTAGTTGTATTCATCTAGTTGTATTTTACAAGGCCTGAGCAACGCTCGTATGGCCCCTCTCCATATCAACATTTTTATCATTCATCCTTAGTGCTTAGTTTTGGCCGAAGCCAGCACCCCGGGAGGCGGGTCACAAACCCCCGGCTAACACCCGGTACCCATTCACTGCTGGGTGGACAGGGGCTCGGGTTTTAAGGGAACAGCCCATCTGTTTCCGCTCCGCCCGGGGATCGAACCCGGGACCTCTCGGTTGTAAACCGAGCGTGCTACCCCTACACTACGGAGTACCCTCCTACACTACGGAGTACCCTTGTGTGTGTGTGTGTCCAGCTTCAGAAAAATAATAATTTCTCTCCTTTTATCATCTCCCGTAAGAGGACATTACAGGATGTTAAGACAAACGAGAGAGAGAGAGAGAGAGAGAGAGAGAGAGAGAGAGAGAGAGAGAGAGAGAGAGAGAGAGAGAGAGAGAGAGAGAGAGAAGAGAGAGAGAGAGAGAGAGAGAGAGAGAGAGAGAGAGAGAGAGAGAGAGAGAGAGAGAGAGAGAGAGAGAGAGAGAGAGAGAGAGAGAGAGAGAGAGAGAGAGAGAGAGAGAGAGAGAGAAGAGAGAGAGAGAGAGAGAGAGAGAGAGAGAGGAGAGAGAGAGAGAGAGAGAGAGAGAGAGAGAGAGAGAGAGAGAGAGAGAGAGGAGAGAGAGAGAGAGAGAGAGAGAGGAGAGAGAGAGAAGAGAGAGAGAGAGAGACTAAGATGGGGTGACTGAGCTGGAGTAGCAGGATAAGCTGTTGAAGGTATCAGGTCAAGCGAGGTGAGGTATACACAAAGCTGGGCACTAAATACATTGAATGTATTTAAATACTAAATACTAAATACATGGGAGAAATGTAATTAAATACTAAATACTAAATACATTTTACGAATGTATTTAAATATTAAATACTAAATCCATCAATTGTATATAAATACATTTTAAATACACACAAATTTTAACATGTCCGAAAACAATGAATTTCCTTAGGATTTCCTTAGAGTTTGGGTTTCCTTAGAAATGTCCTTCTCAGGCCTAAATTTCCTTGAAATCTGGACATTTACTTGCCAGTGGAAACACTGGTTCACTGTAACATCAGGGTTGCCAGATAGTTGGGCGTGTTTATGCCAAATTAACTGATAAAAAAGTTTTTATTTTTTTATTAAATGTATTTAAATACAATGTATTTGAATACTCATAAAAGTATTTAAATAATGTATTTAAATACATGATAACCAATGTATTTATAAATATATTTCTAAAGACACAAATGTATTTAAATACGTATTTAAATACAATTGTATATAAATACTGCCCAGCTCTGGGTATGCAGGTACCGGTGTGAGTGATAGCAAACTTAAGCCGCTATTACAGGGGCACTTTTTTGCTCAGTGAGCAGTGCTCATTGAGCAGTTTGCTCAATGAAAGCCTGTTTCGTTGAGCAAACAGCCAACTCCTTCGAAGCTATTTTGCTCATTGAGCAAAACTTGCTTGAGTGAGCAAAAACGTTTTCTATTATAAAGAACCGACATTAGTGGATGACTAAATTATTTATTGCAGGAGCATTTTGCTCTAAAACTCTTTAAATACCGAATTATATGAAGGACAGTGGCGGTGGTGGTGGTGGTGGTGTCAGGGTGTACGTAGCAGTGGTGTTGGTGTTAGGGAGTAGCAGGGGTGGTGGTTAGGGTGGTCCCCCAAAAATATTTTTCTACTTTTATTCCTCCACAAGGTTATTTTTTGTCCATTACCCATAGGTTACAAGTCTATGAAATTTCATGGCGATAAAACTTAATTTAGAGGTCGACCCATCATCTCGCTTTCTATCATAGGATTTAACCCGGAAAATATCACATACCCGAATTGGAGCACTTCCCGACATCACAGACCCAAATAGTGTTGATTTCTGAATTCTCCGGGGTTGGTAACCCCATAGACACATTTTATCAACTAAAAACTGATATACAGCTGTCTGAATGCTGATTTTCATTATTTGGTTTTCATACCGTAAATTAGGGGTAGGCCATACCCTGGTTAGGGTACTTCTAATAGAGATAGAACAAAATGGTTTGCATTTTTGAACTCAAAAGGGTCGATTTACACATAGAAATACTTTCATATTTCATTTATTTACTAAAACCTGCAAAATATGACAGAAAAGTTCAATTTCTCTATTTTCCTATAGAAAAACGATTTTTTGGGCAATATTTTGTGAATTGTCAATAAATCAGTGTCGATGAAACCACTTCTATGTGTAAATCGACCCTTCTGAGTTCAAAAATGCGAACCATTTTGCTTTATCTCTACTAGAAGTACCCTAACCACACACTAACCAGGGTATGGCCTACCCCTAAAATTTACTGTGAAAACCAAATAATGAAATTCAGCATTCAGACAGCTGTATATCAGTTTTTAGTTGATAAAATGTGGTCTATGGGGTTATCAACCCCGGAGAATTCAGAAATCAACACCATTTGGGTCTGTGATGTCGGGAAGTGCTCCAATTCGGGTATGTGATATTTTCCGGGTTAAATCCTATGATAGAAAGCGAGATGATGGGTCAACCTCTAAATATCATTGTATCGCAATGAAATTTTGCACACAAGGAGAAGAATGCAACACGAAAAAAAGCAGCGGTGTGGAAAAAGGACCAGTGCACTTTGAAATTTTACCCCCTCTTCTTGGACCACCCTAGTGGTGGTGTTAGGGTGTAGTGGTGGTGGTGTCAGGGTGTAGCAGTGGTGGTGGTGGTGGTGTCAGGGTGTAGCAGCGGGTGTAGCATTATAGTATTGTTTGTCATATAGTGCCGATCAAAGTCAGGAATTTCAAGATTTTGCTCATCAAATACAGATCACCGTGTAATAGTTTCGTTGAGCAGCTCAGCGAAATTTGCTCATTGAGCAACTGCTCACTGAGCAAAACAGTGCTCGTGTAATAGCGGCTTAAGGGCAAGGCGGTTTTACAGGGAGAGGTGTAAGTGGAGACAGATGTGAGTAGGTCATTAGAAGGAACTGCCCTACCGATTATCTGAGGTATTGATCAAGGTATGGTGTGATTTATTGGCGAAGTCATGTTCGAACGAGACCCCTGTGTTTGAAATTAGAACAATTTATTTAGGCACCCGCAAAATATCACACACACACACACACACACACACACACGTAGGGTACTTCGTAGTGTATATGCTATTTTCTTTATAGTGGTAGTACGCTCGGTTTACAACCGAGAAGTCACGGGTTCAATCCCCGTGCGGTGCGAAGACAGATGAGAGACGGGGCCATACGAGTGTAGCTCAGGCCCTGTAAAATACAACTACGTAAATCAGTGGTTCTTAACCTTTTTTGGCAGCGACCCAAAATCCTGTCCAGATCGACCAAGGCGACCCATACCCTCATTAACATTTTGCTTTAAAATAATTATGCTTCTAAAAACGTGTGACAGAAACAAAAAATACATGCATGGATTTGTATTAATGCAATTAGTACATCGACATAATAATGATCCATGATAAATATAACAATACCTTAGGATTAGCTACCTAGTATAAAGGAAACCGAAATGCTTTTGTATATTTCATAATATAAAATTAAAAACAAAATGTGGCTAAAATTTATCATTGTGGAGGAATAAAAGCGAGATTCATACAAGCTTACTTGACATGCAGTAATATTATAATCAATGAGATCCTTGATACTGGATTGGTTTCATCAGTTCCTCAAATCTGGGTGATTTTGATGATAGGCTACATCTTAGGAAATTCTCTGGTTGTAGACGGTTTCTGTACTTTGTCTTCATGACTGTGAGGGCTGAAAATCCTGCCTCACACAGGAAAGTTGTAAAAAGGGAAGGGGCGCTTTCAGGGGTTCACCTCCACGAATGAATGGCCTTTTCTTTGTACACTTTGATCCAAAATGAGCTCAGTGATTTATGTTGCCTTTTGAAATTGTAATGAAGTGTTACGTCACTCTGGATCTCGATAAGTTGCTCCTGTAGCTTGATGATGTTTGTAATTTTATCAGGCAGGTCTTCAGCTTCAATGTTGAAGGGGTTTCTTATCCAACTGTATTTAAACACATTTTCTGGAATGTAATGATCAAACTCTGTAATTAGCTTGGATATATGTTCCACAATAATTTCTTGGACCTGGTTGAGAGAAAGTGTTTCATCCTCCAGAAGTACATTCAGAGATGGAAATGATGCAGTCTTTCCAGCTTTAATTTCATTCATCCACAACTTCAATTTTCCTTTGAATGCTGATAGTTTCTCGGAAAGTCCAACTAATGCCTGATCAACTAATGACCTTGCATTGAAATGTTCAAGAAATTAATCTCAGCAAACATATCTGCAAAATAGACTACTTACATCAATCACTTTGAATCTGAGAATGAGTTGGCCAATGGATGACTCTTTTCCGATAATAATATCTCAGTCTCGGCCCGCTGCATCAGCAATCGTTGGAACACCTTTCCTCGTGACAGCCACGTAATTTCATAGTGGTACAACATATGTATAAGTTCAGAACCATAATCATAGCACATTTGAGTGAATAACCTTGAGTTGAGAGCCCTAGCATTAATGAAATTAACAACTTAAATTACCTCCCGCATCACATTCTGTAACTCTAAGAAGCAAGATTTTCAAGTTAGAGGAGACAGTGATCAATCACCACCCAAGGATTTTCTTGCTTAAATCGCGCATTGAAGCCCTGGAGTGCGCCTAACATTGCTGGTGCACCATCACAACAAACACTGTAACAACATGCTTCCAGTGAAGTCCTTCTTCCTTGAAGAATGAATCCACCATCATGAAAATGTCTTCTCCAGTTGTGGTACGCAATGGGCGGCAAAAGCACATACCATTGGCGAGGAATTGGTATTGTATATCTTGCCTTGTTTCTATTAAAGGAAAGGGTTCCAGTCTTCTCCCATAAATTAAATGTAAGGGAGTAAGAGCTTCTATATTTACTGATGAATCATCTAAGTAGGTTAAGGGTCGGTTATTGATACGGATCTCAATCTCAGTCACTATGGCTTTCAGGTCTTCTAGACCCATCTTTGTCTTGTGGAGAGTTTTCCCAAGACAAGACTTTACAATGCCAATCATTCTCTCTGTGAAACCATTTTGCCAAGGAGCTCTAGGGGTTAGTAAAGGTCCATGAGCATTTCCTTAACTCTAGAGATTTTTATACTGATGGATGATTTAATATTTCTAACAATATGGGGGAGGCTCCTACGAAGTTAGTAGCATTATCACTAATCAATCGTCTAAGACACGACTGCCGAGCCACAAACCGCCGGAACACTTGAATAAAGGTTTCGGCACTTAAATTATCAGCTATTTCTAAATGAACAGCCCTTGTAGAAGTGCAAGTGAATAAGCAGACATATACTTTCTTGGGGGAGCATTATCTCCTGTAATTATTATTGCCCCAGTATAGTCGACACCAGCTACCTCAAATGGTTTTAATAATTGCACTCGATCCATGGGGAGTTCAGGGGGCCCGGGATAGGTGATTAGTCTTCCCTCATATCTCTTGCATTTGACACAAGATTTGAGGTAGTATTTATCTGCCTGTCTACCCTGCGGTATCCAAAATTCCCTCCTGAGATAGGCTAATGTGTCAGCCATTCCGCCATGTAACGAGTTCCCATGAGATTCATCCACTAGCAATTTAGTAAGATGATGACGTCTGGGAATTAGCATGGGATTGCAGGTTTTATCGGAAAGATCCGCATTCCAAATTCTTCCTCGACACCTAATGATGCCCTCATTATCTAGGTACAGACCTAATGATTTGATAAGCTTGTTCCTACGGGGGCTGGCCGAGGCTAAGAGTTGATATTCCTCAGGAAATTCCTGCTTTTGTATTGTTCTAACCCAAAACTTCAAAGGATCAGAACTATCCCACTTTATGAATTTGAAGACCAATTTAGTAGTCTTTAATAGTTTGCTTCATAAGGAAAACCTTTTTATATCCATAACAGGATCTGGGATCAATATAGATTCCATAATTATATCTTCTGATATGTCTGACTTACTATAGATCTTTTGATTAGGCAATTCATTATTACTTTTCAGCCAGGTAGGACCTTAAAACCATAATCCTGTATTTAGTTTGAGGATAGTTGTTCCTCTGGACAAAATATCAGCTGGGTTCTCCTTGGTAGCAGCATGATTATAGTGACATGTGGAACCTAAATAATTTATCTTATCAACACGATTCCTTACATAAGTGATTTTTGTGTTATGTTTCACTAACCAGTGTAGGCACATTTCACTATCGGTCCACATATATACCTCACCAATTTGTAATAAATTACTTAGATATTGTGCTAATTTAGTGCCTAATTATAATGCAGTCAGCTCCATTTGAGACAGGGTTCTAGGCTTAATTGGGGCAACCCGAGCCTTAGACATAATTAAATTACATTCCTCTTCTGCTTTAAGATAAGCTACGGCACAAGCACTTTTTGAAGCATCATAAATATGTGTAGTTGCTGGGGTTGTCGTCCATCAGCATTTATTCTCCTACTTATGTGAACTTCATTTATCTTATTGAAGTCAGATTTTATAGTCTCCCATTCTGTTGTATATTTCCCATCAAGGGGGGTATCCCAATCGAGGTGTTCTCCCCAGGCCTTTTGTATTAGAAATTTACCCCTTATAGTTATTGGGCTCACTTTGCCCAAGGGGTCAAATACTTGGCTGACTTGACTAGGCTACATCAGAAAAATCTGGACACTTTAATCTTAGTTCATCCGTTTTTACATTCCACCATAATCCTAACACTGATTGGACCTCTGGTGGCGTATAAGTAAAGAAATCCTTCCTGATTATCCCTTCTAGCCTTGGAGAATTAGTATTCCAACTCTCCAAGGGGAGGCTGGCCTTCCTGCACTCTTTATTAGCCAGGTTATAAATTTGTATTAGTTCTTCCTCTTTAGGTAACTGTTCAGGTATGATACCGATAGTTTCTAGATCCCATAATGTATGCACGGGGATATCCCCTTCTTCCAATAACTCGTTGATTTGAGTGGGTACTAATGAAGTTCCAATTCTAGGAACCAAGAGGGGTTGTGCATGATTAGGAATGCATTCCTCTTGTTCAGGCTGGTGAGTGATTTGTGGGATAGGTCCCATTATTACTTCACCACCAGCACTGGTGAACATAGAAATGTTATGTTTTTTGATGACCTTACTTAGGTATCGCCCAAAATAATCAGCGCCTATTATTAATTGGTATGGGCCATCAACATCCTTAAAGGTATTTCTAACTAGTCTAACACCTTTCTCTTTCAACATTTCAGCTGTAGAGTTTAGTCCTTTTACAGTTAAATTCATACCGATGTTATTAACTACAGCAGCTACCCTACATCTATAATTTCCTAATTGGACTAGTGGTCGAACAATGTCAAAACTTTGAGCTTCTTTCTTAGCCAGAAAGCCCGAAATGGCTAAGTTCACCTTGCTAATTACACTGGTCGACAAAAAAAAATCGAAGATATGGTTCTGGACTAAATGAAGCTGATTATAGGTAAATCGACCCTGCTGAACTCGAATCTGATGTTCAATTAACTCTATCACGTCCAGTTTTTGAGAACCAGACGCAATTCATGAAAAAATATGGGTAAAATCAGCAAAATAGGTTTCACACAATGTTTCATTTTAAACTCTTAATCTTTTCTTTTCTCAAGCCTATTTAGGGCAGTGCAGTGTTTTTGAGTCAGTGTGGTTTGTGCAGTGAGCAGGGGAGGGTGTGCGCGCTGCGTATTGGCGAGGGTTGCAGGCTGCCTGTAGTACATTTTTACTTACTGATCGTACAGCTATTGACATATGTTTAAACATTTTATTTTTCTTTGCAGATATGATGTGTTTGATTTAGTGGAGTCCTAATTTTAGTTGGTTTACCGTATATAGTACCTTGTACCGGGCTGTGATGGAGCGCCGTAACTGTGTGAATGCATCGGACAGTTTTTGTTACATATGTGGAATTTTTACCCCTGACAGTCTGAAGAAACCTCTTACAAAGAATGTTAAAGCAGCTTATCTGCATTACTTCAAGTGCCGTATAGGTGATCAAGATAAGAAGTGGGCCCCTCACGTAGCATGCAACCCCTGTGTGAACCACTTGAATGAATGGATGCGTGCCAAACGGCCATCAGAGCATGGCATTCGGCCATCCCAATGGTTTGGCGTGAAACAAAAGGATCACAGTACTGACTGCTACTTCTGCCTCACTAACATCAAAGGATATTCAGTAAAAACGCGAGCTAAAATCAGGTATCCTGAGTACCTTCTTGCCATCAGGCCTGTGCCACATGGTCCTGATCTCCCAGTTCCAAATGTTCCAATTGCAAGTGCTATAAGTGAATCAGATTCGAACGAGGAGGATAATCCCATGGATACAGACTTTCAAGAAATGGCAGACAACAGAGAGCCCAAATTCATCAGTCAGGAAATGCTACATGACCTTGCTAGGGACCTAGATCTACCCAAGGAGAAAAGTGAACTCCTTGGATCTCGTCTCAAGGAATGGAATTTGCTACAAGAAGGAGTTCTCATCACCACGTTTCGTCGTAGACATAAAGAACTTTCAAGCTTCTTCAAGATGGAACACAGGCTCTGTTACTGCTTTGATGTTGACACACTCATGGAACAACTTTGTGAGTCTCACACTTATGTATAGAGTGAGTGGCGGCTGTTCATAGATTCAGAAAAAACACGCTAAAGGCCGTTCTTCTGCATAAAGGAAATAAGCTTCCGAGTGTTCCAATTGCGCATGGCCATGAAACGAGTGAAACTTATGAAACTATGAAGACTTTGTTATCTGCTGTTAAATATGAAGAACATCAGTGGAGTCTGTGTGGGGACCTGAAGGTAATCTCCTTGCTTCTAGGACTCCAGTTAGGTTACACTAAGCACATGTGTTTTTCTTTGTTTGTTGGGACTCTAGAGCGGACAGCAAACATTACAAACAAAGGAATGCCGCACGACCGAAAGACTCACCTGGCAGTTCAACTGTATGTACAACCTCTTTGACAGTGAAAGGTGTAACACCTTTTCACTGTCAACAAGAGGTTTGTACATACAGTTGAACCTGCCAGGTGAGTCTTTCGGTCGTGTGGCCATTCCTTTTGTTTGTAATGTTTGCTGTCCGCTCTAGAGTCCACAAACAAAGAAAACACATGTTGCTTAGTGTAACCTAACTGGAGTCCTAGAAGCAAGAGATTACCTTCAGGTCCCCACACAGACTCCACTGATGTTCATTCATATTTAACAGCAGATACAAAGTCTTCATAGTTTCATAAGTTCACTCGTTTCATGGCCATGCGCAATTGGAACACTCGGAAGCTTATTTCCTTTATGCAGAAGAACGGCCTTTAGCGTGTTTTTTCCTGAATCTATGAACAGCCGCCACTCACTCATTGCATCTGAAAACTCTGAGGTTAATGAAAAATTTTGTGAAGGCCATGGATCAAAATGGTGCTGGCCTTTCGTATTTGTTAGCAAAGTTTGAACGCACTGTAATCTGAAGCCAAAGTAAAGGCAGTGTTTTCAATGGCCTCAAATTCGTCAACTACTCAATGATGATGACTTTGTAAAGAGCCTACTGCCCTGGAAAAGCTGCTTGGAAGAGCTTTTGGCTATTATAAAGAACCACCTAGGTAATGTTCGAGCATCGAATTATGAGGAACTTGTAAATGCATGTTGAAGATGCTACCATGCCCTTGGGGCTCGGATGTCACTCAAAATCCACTTTTTCCCTTCACATCTTGATTTTCCCAACGAATCTTGGCGCGGTCAGTGATGAGCAGGGGGAACGTTTCCACCAAGACATTGCCACCATGGAAACCCGATACCAAGGACGATTCAGTCCCAACATGATAGGGACTATGCTGGACGCTACAACGTGAAAGTACATAATTTAAGTATATTTTTTGCCAGATATGTACATTAGGTCCTAAAAAAAGCCGCAGGCACACCATAATTTAATTACGAGTAATATATATTAACGTAGGGAGATTGTTTCGATTAATTATATAATTATATATACGTATATAATTATAATAGCTATTAAAATTTAAAATGCCGATATTTCAAAAACTATACGTGCTAGAGAAAAAGCAATGCCATTTTTGAAATCAGCAGCAAACATGCTTTCCAACCCACACACAATGAACTCAGAACCATTTTTGGTGTCGACCAGTGTTATAGGTAGTTGTAATAGATCAACTATCTCTCCACTAATAAATGATCTTTGTGCACCACTGTCAAACATTGTTTTCACAATGGCTGAATTACCATTGTGGCTCACCTTCAATTCTGCCGTAGGGACAGCGGATGAACTACTCATATTAGTTACTGCCATTTTAACGACCGTAGGGTCTGTTCTCACATCACCATTAGGACATAAGGCTATGTGATGAATGGATTTTCTACACTTCTTACAAGTACCCAGACTAATAGGACAGGCTTGTATTGCATGTTTACCACTAAGGCAGTTTAGGCAGTTTCCCAGATCCATTAACCTTTTGAGCCTAGTGGAACAATCTGGGTATATATTACAAGTGGAGGGTGGATGTTCTTCCTCGCAGAAAGCACATTTTTTTCTAACTTCACTGGTAATAACCCTATATCTAGGAATGGCACCTGTTCTTTGAGTAGGTATTAGTGGTGGTTTACCAGCTGGTCTAGTTTGAAACTTATCTACCGGTTTTCTTCCCATCGTAACTTAAGTAGGAGCGGGATGCATATTCCCGTGATTTGGAAGAGTTTGTGGTCTAGGGATATCAACAGCCAATCACAGTTGTCAGAACTCGTGACGTCACACAAAGGGGTGGAGCTAACGTAAATCGCCGTGAAGGCGAAAACTTCCCTTACCACCTTTCAAATACCTCCCTTCACCCCTTCAATACCTCCCCCTCACCCCCTTAAACTTTCCCCTTCATACCTCCCTTCACCCCTTCAGGTATTGGAGAGAGAGAGAGAGAGAGAGAGAGAGAGGAGAGAGAGAGAGAGAAGAGAGAGAGAGAGAGAGAGAGAGAGAGAGGAGAGAAGAGAGAGAGAGAGAGAGAGAGAGAGAGAGAAGAGAGAGAGAGAGAGAGAGAGAGAAGAGAGAGAGAGAGAGAGAGAGAGAGAGAGAGAGAGAGAGAGAGAGAGAGAGGAGAGAGAGAGAGAGAGAGAGAGAGATTCCCTTACCACCCTTCAAATACCTCCCTTCACCCCTTCAATACCTCCCCCCTCACTCCCTTAAACTTCCCCTAAACTACTAAATTGGTCTTCAAATTTATAAAGAGGGATAGTTCTGATCCTTTGAAGTTTTGGGTTAGAACAATACAAAAGCAGGAATATCCTGAGGAATATCAGCTCTTAGCCTCGGCCAGCCCCCGTAGGAACAAACTCATCAAATCATTAGGTCTGTACCTAGATAATGAGGGCATCATTAGTTGTCGAGGAAGAATTTGGAATGCTGATCTTCCCGATAAAACCTGCAATCCCATGCTAATTCCCAGACGTCATCATCTTACTAAATTGCTAGTGGATGAATCTCATGGAAACTCGTTACATGGCGGAATGGCTGACACATTAGCCTATCTCAGGAGGGAATTTTGGATACCGCAGGGTAGACAGGCAGATAAATACTACCTCAGATCTTGTGTTAAATGCAAGAGATATGAGGGAAGACTAATCACCTATCCCGGGCTCACTGAACACCCCATGGATCGAGTACAATTATTAAAACCATTTGAGGTAGCTGGTGTCGACTATAATTACATGGAGATTACAGGAGTACAGGAATAATAATTACAGGAGATAATGCTCCCCCCAAGAAAGTATATGTCTGCTTATTCACTTGCACCTCTACAAGAGCTGTTCATTTAGAAATAGCTGATCATTTAAGTGCCGAAACCTTTATTCAAGTGTTCCGGCGGTTTGTGGCTCGGCGGTCGTGTTCTCGGCGATTGAATAGTGATAATGCTATTAACTTCGTAGGAGCCTCTCCCATATTGTTAGAAATATTAAAACATTCATCAGTACAAAATTCTCTAGAGTTAAGGAAATGCTCATGGACCTTTACTACCCCTAGAGCTCCTTGGCAAAATGGTTTCACAGAGAGAATGATTGGCATAGTTAAGTCTTGTCCTACGAAAACTCTCAACAAGAAAAAGATAGGTCTATAGACCTGAAAACCATAGTGACTGCGATTGAGACCCGTATCAATAACCGACCCTTAACCTACTTAGATGATTCATCAGTAAATATAGAAGCTCTTACTCCCTCACATTTAATTTATGGGAGAAGACTGGAACCCTTTCCTTTAATAGAAACAAGGCAAGATATACAAGATCCTACAATAAATGACCAGGCTCAACATCTCTGGGAAGGTTATCACACCTTTAGTAAAATTTTAAGGTCATGGGATAAGCAATGGAGTGCAGATTATTTACTGAGTCTAAGGGAAAAGTTTTATGGGGCTCAACAGCCAGAAAATCAAAGTCCAATTAAAATAGGAGATATAGTAATCCTTAGGGGAGATATGCCTCGTTCGCAATGGCCTCTAGGAAAAATAGCAAAATTGCATACTGATGGAAAGGGGATTGTGAGGTCAGTGGAGTTACTAGTAAGGGGACAACGATGTGTGCGGACGGTAAATAATTTGATTCCTCTAGAGTTAGCTGAAGAGGTAAAGGAGGACTCTCAGTCTGCGTCTTGGCAGGCCAACTTAGGGGACTCCCGACCTCGGAGGCAAGCTGCTTTAAAGAGTAAAACCACTTGGAAAAAACTCATAAAAGGGGGTCAAATTACCTGAAGCAAACCTTCATTTTTATAAAAAAATATTTTATTAATTTATTCAGGACAAAATCGTGTGGCGATAGAGTTGCAGATGAATATTTCGTCGATAAGAAAAGTCTTCAGACTGTAAGATTGATCCATCCTGGTCAGACTATCGAAAAAAATAATGGGGGTTTACGTAGCTTCAGGACTTTATGTTACACTAGCCGCAAAGCCGCCCTCCGGGCGGACTTTTTGGCTAGCTCCTGCGGAGGGCTATTGGTGGGCCTTCGGCCCACCAAACACAGACTCTCCAGATAGCCCCTTCTAGTTTTCCTGAAATCATGGATGTAGAAATGTATGTATTAACGCCAACCCATTCACATCACCCCTAATCCATTCACTCACCCATTACCCATCACCCCCCACCCATTCACTCACCCATTAGCCATCACCCCCCACCCATTCACTCACCCATTACCCATCACCACACACCCATTCACTCACCCATTACCCATCACCCCCCATCTATTCCCTCACCCATCACCCATCACCCCCCACCCATTCACTCACCCATCACCCCACACCCATTACCCATCACCCCACCCATTCACTCACCCATTACCCATCACCCTACATCAAGGTTTCCTCAATTCTCGCAACCCACTTTTTTTTTTCTTCACAATTCTCGCTAATAGGCTGCTAAAAAAAAAAGTGATCGGATCATCCCATAAGTGGGCTTAAAACCTTCCCCTGGTCGACCCAGTTCCAAAACTGTGCCATATGAGGGGATTGCGCCACTGGGGGCGGCACCTATCGCGGACACACAGACAGACAGACACACACACACACTTTCGCTTATATTATTATAGATGGTAAAAACAGGTGATGAAGGAGACAAGGGCTGGGAAGTGAGTACTTTATTCCTGACTAGTCCGCCTCTACTGCCGATTCTTCAGAGGAATGAAGAATTCCTCTGAAGAAGCCCAGTAGAGGCAAAACTAGTCAGGAATAAAGTAAGCTACTCATATCCCAGCCCGTGTCTCCTTCATCACCTGTTTTTACAACTGTCAGTATGTTTACATGATAAAGTAAAGTTGGGGGCGTACGCTATGCTGCGCGTGGCCTCGGTGCTCATCTCCGTAGCATTAGCCTTTTGAGCCTGTGGTGGGTGACAACCCGCTACCCCGGGACACAGGGATAGTGTGACATCCGAGTTACCACAGTTACCTTCCCCAGGTACCCATTTATCAACTACGAATACAAAAAGGGGGATGAACAGCTGGTTTGCCCTGGCTCGGATTCGAACCAGGGCCCGCAGATTCGTAGTTAGGCACGCTAGCCACTTTACCGCAGAGGCGACTATGTTACCACATTTATGTTACATGACAGAAGCTTAAATATATCTCAATGAAAGCTACTCTTGTTTCGTTCACCTGGTTTGGATGGTGAGCGGCAGACAGGCTTCTGAGCAGGCTAGACAACAGTAATCCAGTTGAGGCGGAATGTGTGGCGTCCACGAGGGTGAAGGAACAGTTGGTCAGGTGATGGCGGCCTACCCACTCGACGGCCTCGACGACGGACACCTGCCGGGCCACAACACTCACGTACTACAGTTGCAACACGGTTTTCATTCCTTATCACAATCCATCCATGCCTGTCTTATCCAAATGTCTCCTCGCCATGCCCTCCCCTCCTGCCTCTCCACTGTGCCTTTTCTATCTCACAACATATCAATATCCTTCCATATCAGGCCAACCTGTGTCACATTTGAAGCAGTTTCCATCCGGTCGGTGACTGTAATATGACTTTCAAGATCATTTCAATAGTTACCATTTATTTCAGTGCATATATAATTCCTGACATCATGTCTCTATTTTGCCTATTTTGCGAGATATTTAAAAAAAATGAATTTGACCTTCAGCATAACCTTCAAGATCATTTCAAAGTTACCAATGAATTCCTTGCATATGAATTCCTATTATTTCCTGCTGCATTGACATCATAGCTGTAAATCGCATATTTTAGATGTTATTTTAAGCAAGGTGATATGACATTGACAATAACCTTAAAGTAATCGTCCAGACCATTTCATCATTCCTGATTTAATGCAATAAAATTATAGCCATTAGCGAGTATATCAGCAATATGTTGTCACTTTTTGCATCCAGTCAGCCGTTTTTAAATAATCCGCAATCAAAACCTGCAAATTCTCCGAGCTTCCAAAACGCCTCTCAAAACTTGCAGACGATGCGCCACGGCTCGGTGACGCCCACCCACACATCCCGTAGCCACACACAATAGCGTAGCCTTGTATGGCAGTCTGCATCACAAACCAGTCAACAACACTCCCTTGGCTGTCACACTGTCTGTCTTCCCGCCCGCACATTTTCCAACTCTATGCTATAGTTAATGCTAGTATGTGGTTTCCGAGTAATGACGTTTGGCTGTAGCTCCGAAACTAACCATAGGATTTTCTCGAAAGTACCTTCATTGTGATTCCCACACCCACATTGTGGTATCCCTTACTTACCAATCTATGTTTTGGAGAAGAGCCAGGTCCTCCTGCTGATCCTCAGGTTCTGCTAACACCTGTTCGTCCGCCCCGTATTCTGGTTCAAACATATAGGGTTGGGCTCCCATCACAATCTGAGGTTCGTTTTCCTCATATACGCGAGCAGCGTCATTTACTTCGGTCTCAGATTGAGCATCGTACTCTAGATCTGTAACACCGACAGATTCACTGTCTGACACCGAAGCACAATCGTTTATCATCACATTTGCCGACAGGTGTCACACAGGCAGACGACTGTTGGTTACATTTGAGCACCTATTGTGACGTCATCAATAATGTTCGTAGCCCTGTTGGAGGGAAGAAAGTTTTTTTCGCGCGCTTTTTACAAGTCGTGTTTTTACGGAAATAAGGCCTGGAAATCAATTATTTTTGGTGGATTAGGTGTTTTGAATTCAACATAATTAGGCAAATAAAATGGGTCTGAACGACGACTTTAAAGATTATTTTCAAGGTAATGAACAATTCTGGCTAATATGATAGTGGTCAAGTGAAACCATAGCTGTAACTCACATATTAATTGTTACTAAAACTGTTATGTACACTGATACATAAAATGAGCGCTGGCCTGCCATTCTGTGGCTAGCCGGTTCGAATCCTCATTGCTCCCTGGGATTTTTCACTGACGAATTCAGGCGGTTACTGTCCCCCTTGAGCCAGGGAATGGGGGTGTGTGGTGTGTGAGGTCCCAGCAGTACCCAAAGATCGGTCACTACGAGCTCCAAGCTCATTCCGAGAGGACGAAATAGCGATCGCGTGTCCGGCTTGCGTAGACAAGACAAAGGGTGAATAACACACACACACACACACACACACACACTCTCGTTCTCTTGTTTGTTTTGTTTAGAGGATAATGCCTCAGAGCCATAGTGATCTACCGCTGCTGCATATTAGTGTTGGCCGAAGCCACCACCCCGGGGGGGGGGGGTTACAAACCCCCGGCTGGCACCCGGTACCCATTCACTGCTGGGTGGACAGGGGCTAGGGATTTAAGAAAGACCACCCATCTATCTTTCGCTCCGCCCGGGGATCGAACCCGAGACTTCTCGGTTGTAAGCCGAGCGTGCTAACCACTACACTACGGAGTTCCCACACACACACACACACACACACACACACACACACACACACACACACACACACACACACACACACACACACACACACACACACACACACACATACATGGAAACAAAACTCAAGTAGCCTAATACTTTATAGACGTTCGTAAACATCATGCCATACCAAACGGCACAACAAGTTGGACCACAGTACACAACAAACCACCACATCATCACATAGCACCATCATAACACACCCTATGCCTCCTCCACAACTGCCTTCGTTGCTCCGCCTCCACCACACATCAGCACCACCCAAGTCGTGCCTACCTGAGTCGCGTCGAGCTGCAGACCATGATCCATCAGGGAGATGGCTGCGATCTGCCCCACATCAATCATGATTACTTGCACCAGTGTTGCCACCATCGCCACGATGCTCGTGAAACCCATAGTGTATGCCTGCCAAGCTTCTCTAAATGGACTGCAACATCAAAAAGCAAATTTGTATAGATAGAGACAGCCTTCTGTCTGATACAATAATTCATCATTCACCATGCAATACTCCTCTTTCTCTTCTTTTTACAGCCTTAAATTAAAAAAATTCACTTGACTTATTGATTGTTGACTTTAATCGTTATCAAACAATTGGTCTCATGCACAGCCTTTTTACGAGCTTGTAATAATACAAAATGACAGACACAATAGTGATATAGACCCAAATTACTTTATGGTGAGTTTCAGACATTTTTCCTTGCCAATATCAAATGTGTATTCTTAAAATATTTTGAGCTTGAAAACATAAACACTACATATTATTTTACCGTACTTAATTTTGATATTAGAAGCTCTTCTACCATATCAGCTCATTGTAGAAAAATGTTTGTGTAAAAACAAGAGATCTTTCATGTTACGGATTTCCAAGAAATTCGGTCAGATGACAACATTGCTCCTTATTTTCAGCTGCCTGGCTATAAGTATTATGCACATTGTAGGAATAGAGAACGGAGAGGAGTTGTCTTATATGTCTGGGATGCTTATGCTTCTTTATTTTTGCCTGACTTATGCTGCATGAAAAAGTATATGGAATTGATATATGTCGAAATTGAATGCCCGAATGGGATTTACATAAATGCTTCAGTCTACCGACATAATGAAGTCTAATGATATATTGAATTGCATATCACATAATAAATAACGAGGTATCCTCGGTGATTGAAACATTGTTCTTTTGAAACATGAAATTAACCATAATGTTAACCGTTATATTACCCCATGTACTCTAACTCGTGTATAGCCTTGATGACCAAGCCAACTCGAGCTACTGATAACTCTGCTACAGTTATTGATAAATAATGTAAGGACAACAGCAGGCGAAGTGAGTTTAGAAAATTATATTATACAGTATATGCAGATATTTCAGATAATTTTCCACAAATGATATCTTCTGTTTCTGGCATCAGTGAAAAGAAACCAAATCATGTCAACGTGCATAAGAGAGTTTTTGCAGGTTCCAATTCATAAAAGTTCTTGAAAGATGTCTCCATTTATATTTCTTAATGATATTAAATTAAATGTATTGGAATGAAGTTTTTGGGTTTAGCTGTGCTAATGATGCCTCCACAATAATTGAAACAAAATTGTTTACAATTATTGTAAATAATTTTCAAATACAACGCGTTTGCATAAATTATATCCCCATATATTACAGCAGGTCTTAAGAATAGCATTCGATGAATTAATGGCTTGAGATATTGTTCATAAAATGGCCACTTTCATTGATTCATTTAAAGAAAAATATGGTTACGATATTTAGGTCTTACGCGGTTTGTGTCCCGATCATTTGGGTCCTGATTCTCTAGGGTCTGGATTAATTAAAGTCCGGATTGACTAAGGTCCAGATTGACTTGGTTCCCCGCTGTCTTGGTCCCATATGACTTTGGGCCGAAATGTCTTGGGGATCAATTGACTTCATTACCAATCGCATCAGTACCAATTGACATGCACCCAAAAAGATTAGCTTAATTTATTGGAATAAACCAGGGGCGGGCAACCTCCGGCCCGGGGACCAGACTCGGCCCGAGAAGGCCTAGCGTCCGGCCCGCCACCCTGCTCGGCATTAACATTGCAATCCGGCACGCGAAACCCCAGCCAAAAAATAAATAAATAAATAAATTCTGCCAAACAGCATCTGCGGCAGATACTATTTGGCAACTCTGCGCTCCCCGTCGCCTCACTCCGCGATCTTGCCAGACGCCAGCGGCCAGTGTTCGTTGGACTTTCGCATTGAGATTAGGTACGCTTTGTAGTCAGTTTATTTGGAATCAGTTTTATTTTGTATTTATTTGGAAAATAGACTGCCACTGTAAGTGAAAATTATTGGAAAAAAAACCAATCCGTTATTATGTTATCAGTAATTATGTCATTATGGTGTGAATTGGTGTCCCTGTGTAATGATGTAATTTTATTAGATATGTACTGAGTAACAAACAATTACAATTACAATTACAGCTACTTTTAACTTAAAAGCTCAGTTACAATTACAATTACTTTTAATTTAAAAACTCAATTACACTTGCAATTACTCAAAAAATGTGTAATTAATTACATTCAAATTAAATTACAATTACTCCAAGCCTGCTCTTCCCTCCAAGGAAGCCCTTCCTCCATTAGAAGAACCTTCCCCACGCTGATCACTTCTCCGACCCACGATGGCTCGCTCGCCTGGTCCTGCTCACGGACATCACTACGCACCTGAACGCCCTCAACGTGAAGCTGCAAGGCAAAGACATTCTCGTGACAGACATGCACACGTACATCACCGCCTTCGAGGTTAAGCTGCGCTTGTGGGAGGCTCAGTTGGCTAATGGTCAGTTTGTGCATTTTCCTCTCCTTACTGCTTGTGCCCCTGACGACGTGGACCTGGACACTTGCGTTAGTGTCGTCGCCTCTCTGCGGGAGGAATTTGCCTCCCGTTTCGCAGGAGTCAGGCTGCTGGCTAAGGACTTCAAACTGTTCACTGCCCCCTCTGACTTCCCCGTGGACAACGCCCCTGCCCCCCTGCAGATGGAGTTGGTGGAGCTGCAGTGCAGCGATCAACTGAAGGCGAAGTTCCGCACCTCTTCTCCGCTGTCCTTCTTCCGCGACCTCGTTCTCTCTTGTAGCAATTTTCCAAAATACATTGCACATATATATACAAAGCATCGTGGCCATGTTTGGCAGCACCTACTGTTGCGAACAACTCTTCTTCAAAATGAAGTACATGAAGTCTCACCTTCGCTCCCAGCTCTCGGAACGCCACTTCAATGACATTATTCTGTTGTCTACCTCATCCATCGAGCCGGACATTGAAACACTTCTTCATGGCAAGCAGCACCAGCCATCTCACTGATTTGTATGCTTTTCAATAAAATTCTTGTATATAGTCACTTTGGGGTTTTCATATGTCACCCTGGCCCACAGGCTGCTCCCGAAAGTCTCATCTGGCCCTCGGTCTGAAAAGGTTGCCCGCCCCTGGAATAAACTAACAAATTGACTTCGTTTTGCTGAAAATAGATATTATGAGGATGATCTGAAAGATGATCTGAAAGATCATCAAGGATATTTCAAAGAAACTTGGGAAGCTATTAGTAATATTTAGGGTAGGTATTTGGGTGGGTTTGTTCCATAAAAATGAAGCTGTAAACCTTACCTCTGAAAAATCAAATATTCGAGATTCATTCAATACACATATCTTAGAAAATGGGGATACTGAAACTGCTCCTGAGGAACGTCCTTTGAATCTCACCTTTTCTTAAAAATGCTCTCAATTATTCACTATTTCTTACACTAAAAACACAAGAAGAAATTTTATGTTATTTAAGTAAAACTGAAATATACTGCAGCTGTTATTACCGACGTTCTTTCTAAATTGTTAATGGTAATATCAAGTATTGATGCTGTTTTTCTTGTAAACTCAATTCATTTGGCCTTTTGTCAGGGTGTTTTCCCAAATAAAAGAAAGTAGTGAAGTTATTCCAAATTTTAAAAAAGGTGACAAAAAAGTGTTAATAACTACCGACAAGTTTCAGCCATTCCAGCATTTAGTAAGAAATATTAAAAAAGCCATATCATAAAGACAGTTTCTGTCTTTATGATATGGCTTTTCTGATTAAAGAAAGACCAGAATACCGTTCTTGAAAACAGTAGAATATTAATTGATTGCCAACACGAATTTCAGTAAAACAAATATTGCTTTAATTATCAAAGGCTGACTTTGAAATTTGACTCTTTGAATCGCAACATCTTGTTAGAAAAATGGTGTAATGTAGGAAAAAAGGGGTTATTGTTACAACTACTTAAATAAATATCTTTCAGATAGAAAACAAATAGTGTTTTGTAATATTGCATTTTCTTTTTGGGGGTTTTATAAGAAAAGAATTTCTACAATATTCTATATTGGACACCATTCTGTTCTTAATTTATATGAATTATATAGTGCATGCAAGTAAAATATATGAATTTGTCATTTTCGCCGATGATACCAGTCTACTTTACATTGATAGAAATAGAAATTTAAACTCATTACATACTACAACGACTTTACTACAATGAATGGGTGAGGCCATGTTCCGCGGGTTGCATGCTGTCCTGACTGCCGTGTGGCAATCAGGTACCATTCCTCCTGACTGGAAAAGGGGGCTGGTCGTCCCTATCTGGAAAGGGAAAGAGGACCGTCAGGACTGCAACAATTACCGCGGTATTACACTGTTCAGCGTGCCAGGCAAGGTGCTTGCCCATCTATTGCTGACACGGATCCGCAGTCATCAGCTGAAGCATCAGAGACCTCAGCAATCATCCTCAGGACCTCAGGGTTCACGGATGGTAAGTCAATAACGGACCGTATCCTAGCGCTTCGTGTCCTGGTGGAACGCCGACGTGAGTTTTGACAGGGGATGCTTGCATTTATGTTGATCTCAAGAAGGCGTTTGATTCAGTGCATCGTGAGTCACTCTGGGATCTTTTGCGACTTCGCGGGATTCCTGCAAGGACTATTGGTTTGATGAATGGTCTGTACTCTGGGACTGAGAGTGCTGTGAAGTGTGAAGGAGGTGTATCCAGCTTCTTTCCTGTTAATACAGGAGTGAGGCAAGGGTGCGTACTTGCCCCATCACTTTTCAACACTTGTATGGACTGGGTATTGGGCAGAGTTGTAGATCAAAGTGATTGTGGAGCATCCCTCGGCAACACCAAGATCACTGATCTTGTTTTTGCCGATGATGCAGTAATCTTTGCTGAGTCGCTGGAGGTCCTGGAAATGGTTCTCGAGGCGCTGCACGAGGAGGCAAAGCCTTTGGGACTTGAGGTCTCCTGGCTTAAGACCATGGTCCAGGTGTTTGGAGGCTTACTAGATGAAACAGTACAGTCTGTTCATGCGTGCGGGGAGGACATTGAGATATTGGAAAGTTTTACATACCTTGGTAGGTGTATTATGATTTTGGAGAAAATCACAATATGCTTCTTGGATATTTATTAGGTTAGACATAAATGTTTCTACTATAGTTTTATTGTACTTTATTTGTGTAACTACTGACTAATGTAACTACAGGGGAGTGGGCGGATCTCACCTGTGCGGGTTATATTTTCGGGTTGTGTTTTGGTGTTTTATCTTGGTTTATATCTGTATATATTTATAAATATCGTTGTATATTGGCCTCTGTTGATAGGGTAATTGATGTATATTTTTAATTTATCATTGTATAATGCTTTTCACAGGAATTAGTAATTTGCGCATGAATAGTATTAGGTTACTTAAGCTGGAAGGAGGCCGTCAGTGATGACAGGCTGAGGTGTAGCGGGGCATGTTAGATCCAGCCAGGGTGGAGGTCAGTGTCGACGTTTGAAAGGAAAGGTATGTCCGGCGTTTCGGTATTTTCTATGTGCTTAGGTCTTCACTCGTTGATTATAACACTGGTCAAAAAAAAAAAAAAAAAGTTCTGGCATGGAATTTAAGAACAGTTTTAGACTAATTTCAGGGTGCTGAATTCAAATCTGATCTTATATTTTCTCTATCACATCACGTTTTTGCGCTATAGGTATATATTCCATTTTCATGAATTTCAAGAAAAATTTATCCTTCTATTGAGTAGTGTAGCAAAAGGGCCGGATTATATGGTTTATTTTTAATTCAGTCTCCCAATAAACTGGAGAATATCTTCGTTTTCTTTGAACATGCATAACATTCCCATTCTTTATGATACGAAAGTAAACAAACATATTTCAACTTGCACAGCAATCGTCCGCAGGTAGTGTTTTATTATTGAATTTTACATTGAATTGAGTTATTTATTGTATTTCTCCTGTTGTTTCTTTTTTGTGAAACAATGCCTAAGGTGTAGGTGGTTGGGTAGCAAATTCAAGGAACAACTCAGGTAGCTAACAACTCTTTTTCTTTTATTTGTCCGCAGTTGGTGTTGCTGCTCTAACAATGGCCTCTACATCTCACAGAAGAAAGTGCTCAAATGATCCAAATATTTTGCTACATCTGTGGAAGCTTTACTTTGAAGACTCAGAGGCGCAACATTACTGACTTTGTTAAGAGCGTGTATTTTGCGTACTTCAAAGTATCACTTGGAGACCAAGACAAGCATTGGGCTCCTCACAAAGTGTGCAAAACCTGTGTTGAGACTTTGAGATCATGGTCTCAAGGAAAGAAGGCTAAACTTAAGTTTGGAGTGCCTATGGTTTGGAGAGAACCAAGCAATCATTTAGATGACTGCTATTTCTGCCTTGTCAATGTAAAAGGTTTCAATAAGAAAAACAAGAAATATTTGCAATACCCAAGTATCCCTTCAGCTATTCGACCAGTTACCCATAGTGAAGAAATACCTATACCAATATTTACTGAGCTTCAAAAAAATGATGAAACAGATCTCTGCTCACCTGCTCCCACTGATGAAGAAGACACTACAGATATTTTTCAGCCATCTGATGAAGATTGTGACAAACCAATTCTGTTTACTCAGTCTGCTTTGAATGATTTGGTTAGAGATCTTTATCTACCAAAAGAGTCTGCTGAACTGTTGTCTTCAAGACTGCAAGAGAATCGAATGCTGAAACCCGGCACAGGTGTCTCATTTTATCGTAACAGGGAAGCAGAACTGCGTAAGTACTTCCATTCAGATGGCCAGCTTGTCTATTGTACTGATGTAGAAGGGCTACTTCTTTTTATGGGACTGCTAGCATATGATTCAAGGGATTGAAGGCTTTTTATTGACAGTTCCAAAAGAAGTTTGAAATGTGTTCTGTTACACAATGGAAATAAGTATGGCTCTGTACCAATAGGTCATTCTGTAAAACTTAAAGAAGAATATAACAACATGAAGATTGTCCTAGAGAGGTTGCAATATCATGTTCATGGGTGGTTAATTTGTGTCGATTTAAAAATGGTTAACTTTCTTTTAGGTCAGCAAGGAGGGTACACAAAATACCCCTGTTTTCTGTGTTACTGGGACAGTAGAGCTACAGCAGAGCATTGGGTGAAAAAAGAATGGCCTCAGCGACAGAGTTTGGCATCTGGCGATAAGAATGTCATCAATGATCCTCTAGTGGATAGGAAGAAGATTGTCTTTCCTCCCTTGCACATAAAACTTGGATTGATGAAGCAGTTCGTCAAAGCTCTTGATCACAGTGGAGAATGCTTCAGCTATATATGTTCAACTTTTCCTGGTCTTAGTGAAGAGAAGAAAAAGGCTGGAATATTTGATGGACCTCAAATAAGAACACTAATGAGAGATCCAAATTTTATCACATCAATGAATGAGACAGAAGAAAGAGCTTGGAATGCATTTTGTAATGTGGTGAAGAATTTTCTAGGGAATAAGAAAGCAGACAACTATGAAGAGATTGTGGAAGAGCTACTAATGAGCCTGCGAGATCTTGGATGTAGAATGAGTATCAAGGTTCACTATTTACACAGCCATTTGGACAAGTTTCCGGAGAACCTTGGGGATGTGAGCGAGGAACAAGGGGAGCGTTTTCATCAGGACATTAAAACAATGGAAGAACGGTATCAAGGCCGGTGGGACTCACATATGATGGCGGATTATTGCTGGAGCTTGATGAGAGACAACCCCGAAGCTGTACATCAGAGATCAGCCAAGAAAAAAAAATTCACATAACTGCTACTTGCCATTGATCTGTGCACCATATATATGTATTGTTTATATTTTCTATTTCAATTCTGTCACTATATTTGATTTACTTGTACATGGACTTCGTAATCTTTGTAATTCCTTGATTAAGAATATACAAAATGTATTACTAAAAATCACGTGTTTTTATCTTGAAACCTTCGATATATAGGCTGATGAGTCATTTTCATCAAAAATTGAAAAATGCTATATCGCGAAATCCTGATGTGATAGACAAAAATTGAGTTCATATTCGTAATCAGCAGCCCAAATTCAGTTAGAATTTGTTTTAAAACCTTTTGCCAGAAATATCGTGTTGACCAGTGATTTATTTATGTATTAAGGTCAGGTTTGGAACAGCAACATTGTTTAGGATTAACACATTAGTTGTAGTTGTGCACTTTGGCTTTATATAAGGGTGATAAATGAGCTTTGAGTTGGCAGAGCCATGAAACATATGGTTAGATTCTAGTGAACGGTTATCGGTAGCTACTTTGTGGTGATTGTTTGTGAACAGATTTAAATGTTAGATTCAGGGTTTTCTTTCATAGGTACGTATTAGCCATATTTCGTTACGGCATTGGTTAATGTTTCTGCAGTGTGATGTGGTTGCTGTCCGGTGCCCATTTGGGTGTCTCTGCGGGAGACTGTGCCTTCTGATGGGAATCAGGTTTTGGTTGAAGACAGTGCGGCCATGTTATGAGTTTTATTTATTATAGTTAATTGAATAATTTTATTTGATATATTTTAACGATTCACGACTTTGATTTTTGATAGATACTTATGTATTAGTTTTGGATTTTCGTTTTAGTTATTTGTTTTGCGTGACTGTTTTTTTTTGGATCGGAAATTTCATTGGAGTTTATTGACAGGTTGAATCAATAAAGGGATCCAACACCGCAACTTTAGATTCTTCAATGACCTGAATCACCTTACAACTCAACAACACGCAATCATGGACGAGCTCCAGGACAGGACAGCAGCCAAGAGAAGGTTTACCAGGAAGGTTAATATCTTCAAGGAGGCACATGGAGCGGGAACACCAGGTGAAGTGTTGCGGCAAATGTATGAAGAGGTTAGTGAATGTTTTAAAGTAGTTGATGCGGCAAACGAGGAACTGATAGCTCTACTTAAGGAGTCTGAACCTTGTGATGAGTATGAACGGTACATTACGGACCTTGAGATTGTGAAACACGAAGTGTATAGTATTTTTGTAGCTAATGCAGGGAAGGTGAAGCAGAAGCCAACACTGGCCAAAAAGAAATTGGAGCCTCCTAAATTTTGTGGTTCTATTACGGCATTTCCCACTTTTGTTAAGGATTACGAAAGATTAGTTGTGTCTCAGCAAGGAATGGACCCATATGTGCTAAGAAATTTTTTGGAAGGTGAACCTAGAAAATTGGTGGAAGATATAGATGACTATCATCGTATGTGGGCTCGATTGAAAGAGACTTATAGTAATCCGGCTAAAATTATAAGACTATTTTAGGAGATATCAAAGCAACTAAGCCAGTGATTGAAGGTGATAATAAAAGGCTTATTAGCATGATTAACACTGTGGAGAAAGTGTGGTTGGATATTGGGAATTTGGGTCAGTCGCAGGAGCTTGAAAACACTACTGTACTTACTCAAGTGGAGAGATTGTTGCCAACCACTTTGAGAAGAGAAGGGGCAATGAAGGTACAGTCTATAAGATCTGATAGATTTAAGAGCTTAGTAACATTCTTGCTTGAACATCGTAAGGCTGTAGAGTATTTACAAGATGAATCGAGGATCACGAGTACTAAGGCCACACAGTTCATGTGCTCGAACAAAATACCACCAAGGAGTCTGAACATGCAGACTCTGTTAAATAATTATCTATAAGACAGGAAACATTTCAAAACCAAATACTAGAATGCTTAGCTAATATGTCCATAGCTGGTAATAATATGTTTCAGGGAGAAACAATTAAGAGTAGATTGAATTTTGAACCCAGAGGAAGCTTGAAAAGATGCTCTGTACATGAATCAGATACTCATGAGCTAAAGGAGTGCGCAGCTTTCAAACTGTGGACGAAGGGGACAAAATATGAATATCTAAAAACATAAGGGGATAATGTTATATGTGCCTAAAGGAAGGTCATTTAGCAAGAAACTGTAACCAAAGATCTGCCTGTAGAATTATTGTAAATGGGGAACATTGTGGAAGATATCATCATTCTTCTATTCATCACATATTTATTCAGACTGGTAGCACGACTATGGAAGCCACAACTAGCCATATGGCGAGGGATGGAGTGATGCTTATGACAGGCTACGTGAACAGTGGTGATCAAGCTATACCCACCCTCTATGATTCAGGAAGTGATTTAAGTTTGATCACCAACAGGATGGCAAATAAATTGGGTCTCGTTGGTACACCTATAAGCCTAAGCTTAACCAAAATTGAAGCACAAACAGAAAAGGTAGAAAGTTATGTTTATAAAATACCGTTGAGAGATAAATTTGGAAGGGAAGGAGTAATTGATGCATGCGTCATAACTGAAATAACTGCCGTGTCAAGTGAAGTAGACCTAACTATATTTGCACATATGCTTGGAGTGCAAGAGTGGCAATTAAAGAGACCTAGTGGACGTATTGAGTTATTGATTGGAGCAGATTATTGCGCTCTTTACCACACGTAAAAACAATTCGCAATGTTCAACTAATGGCTAATGACTTTGGATTCTGCCTTAGAGGAAGTCTAGATGGAGAGAGTAAACAGGGCATTAATTTCCATGGTCAAATAAATCATGTTACATGTTCTAAGCCTGCAGAGTGGCTTCTCACACCTCGGCCAAACCCTAACAAGGTTATTGAAGAAAATTTTTTGACTGAAAGTTTAGGAACTCTATGTAGCCCGAGATGTGGGGGATGTATGTAAGTGTGGAGGATGTTCAAACAAAACAAAAGCAGCAAGAACAAGAAAAGGAGTTAACTTAAGTACTAGAGTAAAAAACGAACAAAAGAACATAGTATAGACACATCAGGGTACATTGTATCAAAGTACATAGACTAAACATACAGGGACACCTGTGCTACCCCACATTCTGCACGCAGACCCAGCCACCGCTGTTGTATAGGTCCACATACATAGGCCGAGCTCAACCTGACAGAGGTGATGATGGAGTTCGTAGAGAGCTCCACCCTACTCCTTAAGCTGAACACGGAGTGTCGACGGATCACATTAGTCAGGTTGACAGTGTCATGCCGTGGGAATTGTGTGCCAAAAGCGATTTTATTGTTTAAATGCCATCTAAAGGGTGTTAATAAACAGAAAAACTTGGGTGGCAATTTTACTTTTGGGAATTTGGGTTTTTGTGGGGGCTTAAACGGGGGTACTGTTATTTCGCAGTTTATCGCCCGAAAAGAAAGCGCTAATATTGTTATAACTATTTTTATCTCTTAAAATATTGATAGGAAAATTATGAAAAAAATCAGGTGTCTTCCTCATATCATTATTCATTTATGTACCAAATATTTAGTTGATATCTGGAATAATTATTGATGTATTAACAAATATGTTATTTGTACATGCAGAGTCTGTGAACCACGATATCCGCCGTCTCTGAACTAGGTTAAGATTTTGTCCATTTCAGCACCTTTGATTGTCTCCTACTATAAAACAATTCTAACTAAATATATGTACAATAAATTAATGCTAGGCCTAATCGATGATAGTAACGTAGCACTATTTTATGAAGTATGTTCTTCCCAGATAAGTATCCAATGCAGAAATAAGTCATCCGTGACTAGAAGATTTTAACAACCCCCAGCACCAGTTAGTGTCAGGAATTGATTTTCTTTTGCTACATTATTTAGGCATATACTATGATATTTACACGATATGATTGTGTATGTATATAAGAAAAAACGACAAATGCATGATAAAACATGTAATATTCATGACATGACTTCATAGCACTGATACAAAAAAGGAAATAAAAAATATACTTTTCTGTAATCATCACACATTCATACCACCTTTTACCCCCAGTAATTACTCCACTCAACATCTAGATGAATACTAACAATGGGACTAAATGAATGTAAAATCTTAAATTAATCTTATGGGGTCATTGCTGATCTTAATACATTGGCTAACTGATTGGCTACATGTCATCTTCGTCACAAATACTGTGTATAGTCTTTCACGTTTCCACAGTCGGTGCATTTGCATAATGCTGTGCATGGCAGGCGATTTTTATGGCATGAACAGCTCACTTTCTCTTTGCACGCACCTTTGCATCCACACCTAACTAGTTCAAGTACTGCACGTGGTGCTGGCTTTTCGAGACATTGTACTGGTAGAAGGTTTTTGTCTTCATTTAGTTTCCATCCATTGCCCTCTGGGAGCAGGTTCTTTGGCCTTGGTTCTTGGTAGGTTTTGTCTCTTTTGGACATCAGGTTGGCACGTTGTATGTGAGGTTTCAGAGTGCTTCGCGTCGGTGGAAGCTTTTCACCCTCCAAGTTCTTGACCTTGAACAGCTCCCATCGAAGATCTGGCAATGTGACGCACAAACTTTTGCTGGAGTATACACTGCAGACGAACGTCTCGACATTGACAACATCAGCTTCAGGAAGACTGTCTGAACATCCAAAGATCTGGAAAATCTTGATAATCTTGCTACTCGAAGGTAATTGCAGGAACTTGGTTATCCACGCTTTCTTCGATATACTGAAGAACTTTCCACCCCAATCCGCGCCAGTGAAGTTGTGCAGTCCTATCAAAGCCTTATACTTCTCCGTTCTAATCGCAGTGCACCTCTCTTTGATGTCAATTGTCCGGAAGAACTTCGCTCTGCCAGTTAACATCTTCAATTGTCCTGGGATGGTGTGGTTGGCAACAAGATCTATCAACAACAAGAACACATCTGTGTCTGGGGACCACACATACATGTCTCGCGTTGACGTTCCTTGTCTTGCTGCATCGATGACATGAAGCGGGATCTGTGTGTCAGCTTCCTCGTGATTGTGAGTGGACATATTCTGACTGATGATGTTGTTTGCATTGGTGTATGCTGATGACCCATACACAACAACAAGCCCTTGTTACTCCCAGAGAAATGCTTCAGCAATCGTTTCCCAAGAAATTGTGTGAGCTGGGACTTGGTGTCTACATGAGATAGCAGAAGCTTCATAGAACATTGCGTATGTTCATCGCGTCTTGTATTATGAACTTCACTGGTTGTGCTGAGCCTGCTCGCTTGGAACGTGTTTTTCTTTCATAGATCCCGTTATATAGCGGTCGAAGATGATTAGTCCTTCACTGTACCAATTCATCATGTTGTCGATTCTCTTGACAAAATGCATCAGCCAGGTCACTAATTGTGTGCATCCCTGGAAGCTTCTTCATACCCTGTACGACCGCTTATCCATCAATGATGATGACCGTTTTCCTCTGGCGAACCTGGATTCCATCAACCCCAACTCGTCATCGTCAACAGAGTTACTTGTTGGGTGCAGACCGACATAATCCTCGATGGATTCTGGATGCTCTTCGACGCCATCTGTGGTACCACTCCATTCCCTCATCGTTGGTGAGAGCAACGATTTCAGTTGGTACCTCTTGGATGCGTGGTGTAGTGTTGTCTGATGCAGTTACTGTGGTGTCTATGACTCGATTTCCTTCATGAACGAGCTCTTGTCACTCGGGATCAGCAGTGTCCCATCTGTTGCAAAGAGGGAACGAGGTGTGATCGCCATTTCAAAGTTTCCGATTGTGTCTCCCAATTTGTCTACTAGTTCTGGTCGAGACTGTTGAGTTACTAGGAAGCGAGCTAGTAACTGGCGATCTTCACGAAGCTTCACAACTTTGTTTCCAACTCCATAGCTTGTCTTCTTCACACAAGTGCTGTGTGTCTTCAGCTTCATCTTCTCAATTCTGTCCCATATTGAAACGAGAGAAGCATCTACAAGTCTGTCAGCCACAAAACTGTTCATATCGATTCGTCCCTTTCAAGTCTCTGTCCAGGCTATCGCTTTTCGCACTTTTGGGTACAGCCATCATCGACCCAATGTTCACCAACTGCATGGCAGTGGCGAATGTGTTAGTTTCGCAATGCTCTTCAAGGCCACGTTTCATTTTATCCACATTTGTAGCGAACCGCTGGGCTATTGTTCCTGATAGTTGATAATGTTCTTGTTTAGTTGTATCAGTGGTCAAAGTGTAGTGGTGTCGGAAATCACTATCGTAGCCTAGTTCAGAGACGGCGGATATCTTGGTTCACCGACTCTGCATGTACAAATAACATATTTGTTAATACATCAATACTTATTCCAGATATCAACTAAATATTTAGTACATAATTGAATGATGATATGAGGAAGTCACCTGATTTTTTTCATAATGTTCCTATTAATATTTTTGGAGATAAAAATAGTTATAACAATATTAGCGCTTTCATTTCGGGCGATAAACTGCGAAATGACGGTACCCCCCTTTAAGCCCCCACAAAAACCCAAATTCCCAAAAGTAAAATTGCCACCCAAGTTTTTCTGTCTACTAAGACCCCATAGATGCCATTTAAACAATAAAATCGCTTTTGGCACGCAATTCCCACGGGATCACATTTCAGGTACACGGCGAACCTGACTACATCCAGATTGTTCACCCCGTTCCTAGCGAAAGCCAGGGACGACTGCACCACCTGGGCAGTCCCAGAAGCCTCTTAAGGATGTCATTGTGACAGACCTTAACCCTGGACAGGTATCGCTAGACAATTAGAGAGAACTGCAACTCCGAAATGCCAGTGGTCGCTGGTAGTTTTAACTCACAATTTGGTGAAAAGTTGGTCAACTTGAAAGAAAAATATGGCTTATTCCACTGTACTTAAAACACACAAGTATAATATTAAGAACGATTTTCTTCTATATGTATATTGTATAGAAGCCTGATTCTGTAAAACATTGTATATAACCAAATAACCAAGTAGGTTATAGTTGAGGAGGCGAGGTAAATGCTACTCTATGATATTATATAGTCAATAACGAATGTTTAGAAGTTATCTATACCTAGGCAGTCATATTTTCCTGTTATTATTGTGTATCAATCAGATAGAAAGCCTAGAAGTGCAATGAGTCGACGCGTGAAGTGGCAATGTTTTGATTCAATCTCCCCGCCACAATCTCCCCGCCACCACTCCCCGCCGCGGCACGTCGCCTCCACAATTATAACCTACATTGTCGCAGCAACAAGCCGATTTCGGCATTCTTTATTCTTCGTTTTTCCAAGGCATTGCTTATTGTATTTTGACAAGCGTTTGCCAGACGCAGCAGTACTGTCTTAGAAAACAGTGTGAACATCGCCCAAATTTTACATGCCACAATATACATGTAAAAAATATATTAAGCTTTGCTACTCGAGGCGAGTAATTTGCATTAAATTGCTATTATAGAACGTTCCATCGTAATGCATGTCATCCATATAATTAGTAGAACAACAGAAGAACTATATTTTTTGGTATTCAGATGCGGTGCATCAATATTTATCGCGAAATTAATTTATGAAAAATATTAGTCGCGGAGCCAAAACACAGTAGACCAACCTTTGAGTTAAAACTGCCAGCGACCACTGGCATTTCTCGAGTTGCAGTTCTCTCTAATTGTGGCGAGCCCTTGCGCGGAAAACGCGTTTTTTTCCTTTTGCGCCAATCACGTCATAGGGGAGGCGGAGCTCGACCGACAAGTAATCAGTGTGGTGTTAGCCACGGTCGAGGGAGGAAGGTAGCTTGCTTCTCCGTTTGCATCCCCCAAAATTGGACTGCCTGACCCCACACTTGGCACCGCGGTACTGTGAAAGTAAGCTTGTTTGTTTTTTCATAAATTTTACATTCCTTGCTTTATAAGCCTATGTATTTGAGATATGTTTTTAACACCTATAGACAAGTTACCCAGACAAATTATCTAGTTAATCTGACTAGTAGAGAATGATAGTATTGGAATTGATGACTGTTTTGAAGACGAAGAGGAGGTGGTGTCAGCCTCAAGAGGCCTCCCCTCAGATTGCGTCACCCCCACTGGGGTTGGGAGTGACGTGAAACACATGTGTGTAAACACATTCAGATTTTTTTTTTTTTTGGCCATGGGGCTCATTTTAGATAGTGAGGGAACATTCATGCTGATTTCCAACCAGAACATCGTAACTGTAGTTACCCTATGAATTTGTTTAAATAGGGTATACTTTTGGAGGGTTAAAAAAAATGGTGTTTTTGTTTTCTTTACAGTTCTATATGTATGAGATGTCAGGGACCAGTACCGTAGATAACAGTGAAGTCACCACCTACAGTGAAGTCGCCAGGCGCCAAATATTACGAATTATAGCATCACTACTGATTTTTATGTGCCACTGAAGATGTTACACAGTAGTTTATATCATGCCTGTATAATCTAACCTGTTTCAGCGTTGTTTATGCTTTGTATCTGCAAGTATAACTGTTGCGCATTTTGTTTCTCACGTTTTTCTTCGCGCGATGACAGACAGTAAACAGTAGCCTTTCGGGCGACATGACACAAGACTTGCCAGATCTTTCAAACTTTAATAGAATTTATTTTCACGTTGGCAGAGGAATTTTTATATATCCAAGCATCTTCCGCAGCTAATATATATAGAGACTTGTTTTACTTTACCTCTAATTTCCCTGAACTCCCCAGAGTGGCGACTCAACTGTTGGGTTAAAATACTAGCTGGCGACTTTACTGTAGTAGGTATAGTGAGGTCGCCACTCGGTTTTATTTTTGTAATTTGTTCATTTATAGCCCTAATATGACACAGAATAAGACACAAAATGACACAGACTTTCCAGATAGCACCTTCTAACTTTCCTGAAATCATGGATGTACTTCGTCTACTACGCCTCCCAAACGCCTCGATGTAAGTATTAACGCCACCACACGTCTGTAAATAACAAAGAAACGTAGAACTGGCGACTTCACTGTTATCTACGGTAATGCAAAACAGTGAGGCATAGACATCCATCTTGAAGCTGGCAGGGGCCCAAGTGCCTCAAGTTAGAGAAAGTATTTTTTATATATTTATTTTCATTAGTCATTAAAAAATTCACTTATTTTTTTGAAAAATATGGAATAAATATATTGTATCACTCAAATTTCATTAGCTGCCTACCTAATATTAAAGGATAATTACGTAATTGTTTAAGCGTAAAATGAGATTTATAACTCTAATTGATATTTTTTATGAATTTTTAAAACGCCGCGGACACATGTGGCATAGGGATACCTATGAAGGTCATAAAATATAGCGCTACCTGTCCAGGGTTAAGGCGGTTCAGAGTTGCCACCTTAAACCGCGACCACAGCGAGTTGCAGTAGCAGTGACTCCTGAATAACTCCATCTTCACCTCTCTGCTACAGTAGGAAAATTTCCTCTGTAGAGTATTTCCCACGACAAGAAACTTGGTGGTCTGCTTGATGATATCATCATCATCAGTCATGTCGTGGGATATAACATGGCCTAAGTATGCGAATCTATCCACAAAAGTGAGGGCAGACCCACCGAGCCATGCTGTTTTGAGGTAATTCACCTGAGTGCGTGCCGGTGATACAACCATGCACTCTGTCTTGGTGGTGTTGTAGACAATGTCATGCTTGGCAGCATACACCTGACACACATTGATAAGGTCCTGCGCAACGCATCTGCAGTTGGTGTGAGCAGTACCATATCATCAGCATAGCTCAATGACTTAATGCACCCATCATGTATGTGGCAGCCGATACCTGTATCACGAAGGTTGGCACTGAGATCATCCGTGTACACATTGTACATGTAGGGAGATAAAATCCCCCCCTGCCGAATACCATTGGCAGTATTAAAGGACAGCGAGAAGGAATTACCCCACTTAACAGTAAATTCCTGGGTAGTGTACCAGTACAATAATAAATTAACAATATACCCAAGTGTATCCCTGACGAGAAGCTTATGAAAGAGCTTCCAGTAATTCACTGTGTCAAACGCCTTTCTGGCATCCAGGAAACACAGATAAACAGGTGAAGTTCTGAAAGTGTAGTAATGAATGATATTCTTCAATGTCCACACACACATCTCAGTGCCAAGGCCTTTCTTATAGCTGAACTGATTGTCCAGTGTATACAGGTAGGCCTCATGACGATGGAGCACCACTTTCTCCAGCACCTTGGACAGGCCGGTCGCTATGGCAATGGGCCTGTAGTTGCCAGAGTTAGCAGGGTCCTTCACTTTGCTCTTCAGTAAAGGCACTGTAAGCACTGTCAAGACATGACTGGGTATGTACTGATGGCAGGCACAGGCATTGATGAAGAGACACAGCCATGTATATCATGTTTATATATATATATATTTTTTTTTTTTTACATCACAAACGACTGGCCAAGGGCACAAAAAAAATGGGGTAACACAAAGCCCGCTTAGTTGCCAGTCCCTATAAAGAAGACAGTAAGCGAATAAAATAAAAAAGAGGTGAGCCAATTTATTTCGGGAGGTGTCTTGTTACTCTTCTTTTGAAAAGATTTAAGTCATAGGAAAGTGGAAAAATAGAAACAGGAAGAGAGTTCCAGAGTTTACCAGTGAAAGGGATGAAAGCGTAAAGATACTGATTAACTCTGGCATTAGGAAGATGGACAGAATAGGGATGAGAATGAGTAGAAAGTCTTGTGCAGCGAGGCCGCGGGAGGAAGGGTGGCATGCAGTTAGCAAGTTCAGAAGAGCAGTGACCATGAAAATAACAGTAGAAGAGAGCAAGAGAAGCAACATTCCAGCGGTGATTTAAAGATTGAAGACAGTCAGTCAGAGGTGGGGAGTTGATGAGACGAAAAGCTTTTGAATCCACCCTGTTTAGGAGAGCTGTATGAGTGGATCTTCCCCAAACATGTGAGACATATTCCATACATTGGGCGGATAAGACCCCTGTAGAGAGCAAGCAATTGGGAGGGAGAAAAAAAAGGACGCAGACGCCACAGGACTCCTAACTTCTTAGAAGCTGTTTTAGCAAGAGATGAGATGTGAGATTTCCAGTTCAGATTTTTAGTAAGGGATAGTCCTAGAATGTTCATTGTAGAAGAAGGCTACAGTTGAGTGTCATTGAAGAAGAGGGGATAATTATCTGGTAGGTTTTGTCGAGTAGATAGGTGAAGAAATTGGGTTTTTGAGGCATTGAACAAAACAAGGTTTGCTTTACCCCAATCAGAAATTATAGAAAGATCAGAAGTTAGGCGCTCGGTGGCATCTCTCCGTGAATCACTCAGTTCTTGTTGAGTTGGACGTCTAATAAACGACGTTGAAAAATGCAGGGTAGAATCATCAGCGTAGGAGTGGATAGGGCTTTGAGTTAGACTTAGAAGATCATTAATAAATAATAGAAAGAGGGTGGGTGATAGGACAGAACCCTGGGGAACACCACTATTGATAGATTTAGGAGAAGAACAATGTCCGTCTACAGTAACTGCAATAGAACGGTTTGAAAGGAAACTTAAGATGAAGGTACAGAGAGAAAGATAGAAACCGAATGAGGGTAGTTTGGAAATTAAAGATTTGTGCCAGACTCTATCAAAAGCTTTTGATATGTTAAGGGCAACAGCAAAAGCTTCACCGAAACCCCTAAAGGAGGATGACCAAGATTCAGTTAGGAAAGCTAGAAGATCGCCAGTAGATCGCCCTTTGCGGAAACCGTACTGACGATCAGATAGAAGATTGTGAGCAGATAGATGCTTAAGAATATTATTCTTATTAAGTATAGATTCAAAAACTTTAGAAAGGCAGGAAGTCAAAGCTATAGGACGGTAGGTTGAAAGCTTAGAACGGTCACCCTTCTTAGGAACAGGTTGGATGTGAGCAAACTTCCAGCAAGAAGGAAAGGTGGAAGTAGATAGACAAAGACGGAAAAGTTTGACCAGGCAGGGTGCAAGTACAGAAGCACAGTTTTTGAGAACAATAGGAGGGACTCCGTCAGGACCGTAAGCCTTCCGAAGATCTAGGCCAGAAACGGCAAAGAAAACATCATTACGAAGGATCTTAATGACAGGCATAATATAGTCAGAGGGTGGAGGAGAAGGAGGAACAAGCCCTTCAT
>JACEEZ010015821.1:512500-527500 GCA_016584305.1 Chionoecetes opilio
TTGGTCACTCAATCAATTTTTAGCAAGTGGATATTCCTGCGAAGAACTTCATCCAGTCTCCCTGAGCCTGCAGGCCGCCAATAAGTCAAAAATCAGCATCGAGGGGGCTTTCTTCGGTGTAATTGAAGGGCGCAACCCTAACGGAAATGGTATAGCATGCCGTACCATGATCTACGTCAGCAAAGATGTTCACAGTCTCTTCCTGTCCCATGAATCCCTTCTCACACTCGGAATTCTGCCGTTGGACTTCCCGACTATTGGTGGCGCCAACAAGAAGTGTGGCGAAGCCGAAAGCGCCTCAACTGCTGCTATCAGAGAATCGAATGCAGGATGTAGCATGGGCACCAACAACGATATAGACTGCGGCTGCCCCAAGCGCCTAGACCCGCCAACACGCCCACCCTCACTCCCGTTCCCCTGCCGACCGGAGAATAATGAGAAAATGCGAGAGTGGCTCTTAAACCGTTATGCGCCTTCAACGTTCAACACATGCCCGCACCGGCCCCTGCCTACCATGGACGGCTCTCCCGTGGAGATACACCTGGATGAGGCTGCGACCCCACGTGCCTGCCACACTGCTGCGCCGATACCAGTGCACTGGCAGGACAAGGTGCACCAGGACCTGCTACGCGACGAAGCTTTGGGCGTCATCGAGTGCGTCCCCTATGGCGAACCGGCGACATGGTGCCACCGGATGGTGGTTACCCGAAAGCAGAATGGTACCCCACGGAGAACCGTTGACTTGTCCCCGCTGAATCGCCACTGTCAACGGGAACCCTTTGCCACAAAATCGCCATTTCACCTCGCTCGTCGGATCCCAGGCAGCTCGTGGAAGACGGTCACAGATGCGTGGAATGGATACCATTCCACCCCTCTCCGTGTGTCAGACCGCCGCTTGACAACTTTCATTACATCGTTTGGCAGGTGGCGATACTGCCGGGCACCCCAATGTTTTCTCTCCTCCGGCGATGGCTACAACCGTCGTTTCGACGCAATCCTGTCCGACTTCGAGCGCAAGGAGAGATGCGTCGACGATACCGTCCATCACAACGAGGACTTGGAGACCCATTGGTGGCGCACCATGGACTTTCTCGAGACTGTTGGAAAATCAGGGATTGTATTGAGCCCCGACAAGTTCCAGTTTGCGATGAGGGAAGTAGAGTTTGCCGGTTTCCGCATTACCGACTCTTCCATCGAACCCCTGCCCAAGTTTTTTGATGCTATTAGGGACAAGTCTTTCTTTACCAGACACCTGACTTTGACGCAGGAAAACCTTGACTTATATTTCCTAGAGACCTGACCTCCAACATGTGGAAGCTTCATCCATGCTCAGATGATGTAACTGGTCATTCTGATGCCCTATTAGAGCTTCGAATGTAATATTCTCAAAAAGTAACTTGCAAAACATTTGGCCATCCAATGCATTTCTGTGTTGCCGTGCTTGATACTCAGGAATACAGAGAGTTAGCTGAGCAGGCAACAGCCATGTTTGTGCAGATGCCAACATTATATATGTTTAGGTTTCTCAAGCTTAGTTTTAATCAAGACAAAGAAAAAAAATGCCATTCCGAATTTGGATCCTATCATGCGGGTTGCACTTGAAAATCACCTGATGCCTCGATTTAAGCTGATAGCAGACAAATTGTAACAGCAGCCAGGCCACTGATTTTTGTTTCTTGAAGGAAAAGGCTTTGTTTTCTGGATTACCAAAAATAACGCATAGTATGTGCTATTTTACTGTTCATGAAGAAAAATGCATTTGCTATATAATTCGTAAGAAATTTAAATTTGTTTCTTGTATTTTTATAGTTTTAGACCGCATGTGTTATTATACAGAAGAATATGTAAACTGTAAATAGAAAATGAGTGAAACTGCTTTTTCCTACCTATACATTTGTATAATGATATAGTCTATATATGATTATAGCAAAATTACAATGTCAAGAGCCGTGAGATTTTAGATATAACAAAAAAATTCAGGTGGACAGCTTTTACCAAATCACCACTAGAGGTGGACGATATCAAAAAAGGTTGAAGAGCACTGATATATACTATATATCTATATATATATATATATATTATATATATTATATATATATATATATATATATATATATATATATATACATATATATATATATATATATATATACATATATATATATATATATATATATATATATATTATATATATATACTATATATATATATATATATATATATATATATATATACTATATATACTATATATATATATATTTTTTTTTTACATCACAAAGGACTAGCCAAGGGCACAACAAAAATGGGTAACACAAAGCCCGCTTTTTTTTTTTTTTTTTTTTTTACGTTGTAGCCTATAGCGCCTGTAGGCATATGGAGAGTCTTGATGTTGGTCGAACTCGCCCGTTGGTGGCGCAGGCTGGATTTTTATAGTGACACCTGTGGTCTCAGGTGAAGATCTCATTTTCTATGATGGTCTTGATATCCAAGTTAGGCGCATGCAGCCCCTAGAGTCCACCGTCACACACGAATCGGCAGACAGGTATACGCTGCATGTGGGTTGCTTCGGTCACTCGACGATCACAACTAAGCAGGGACTTAGTTGCCAGTCCCTATAAAGAAGACAGCAAGAGAATAAAATAAAAAAGAAGGGTGAGCCAATTGAATTCAGTTTGGGAGGTGTCTTGTTTCTCTTCTTTTGAAAAGATTTAAGTCATAGGAAAGTGGAAAAATTGAAACAGGAAGAGAGTTCCAGAGTTTACCAGTGAAAGGGATGAAGGAGTAAAGATACTGATTAACTCTGGCATTAGGAAGATGGACAGAATAGGGATGAGAATGAGTAGAAAGTCTTGTGCAGCAAGGCCACGGGAGGGGGGCAGGCATGCAGTTAGCAAGTTCAGAAGAGCAGTGACCATGAATATTAACGGTAGAAGAGAGCAAGAGAAGCAACATTGCGGCGGTG
The DNA here is from genome assembly GCA_016584305.1 of Chionoecetes opilio. Taxonomy (NCBI): domain Eukaryota; kingdom Metazoa; phylum Arthropoda; class Malacostraca; order Decapoda; family Majidae; genus Chionoecetes; species Chionoecetes opilio. Next base: position 515,463 of record JACEEZ010015821.1, read on the forward strand.
ATTTAAATATTGAAGACAGTCGGTCAAAGGAGAGGAGTTGATGAGACGAAAAGCTTTTGACTCGACCCTGTTTAGGAGACCTGTATGAGTGGATCTTCCCCAAACATGTGAGACATACTTCATACATGGGCGGATAAGGGGGGGGGCCCCCCTGTAAGAGCAAGCAATTGGGGGGAAAAAAAAACGCAGACCCACAGCACACCAAATTCTTAGAAGCTGTTTTAAAAGATGAGATGTAAGTTTTCCCAGTTAGATTATTAAAAAGGATAGCCTGAATGTTCTTGTGAAAAGGCGACAGTTGAGTGTCATTGAAGAAGAGGGATATTATCTGGTAGTTTTTGTCGATAATAGGTGAAAAAATTGGGTTTTTGGGGCTAAACAAAAAAAGGGTTTGTTTTCCCCCCAATCGAAATTTAGAAGTTCAGAAGTTAGGCGCTGGGTGGAAAATCTCTCCGTAAATCACTTAGTTCCTTTTTGAGTTGGACGTCTAATAAACGACGTTGAAAAAAGCCGGGGAGAATCCCAGCGAGGAGTGGATAGGTTTTTGGGTTTGACTTGAAGACATTAATGAATAAAAAAAAGAGTGGGTGATAGGGAAAAAACCTTGGGAACCCACTATTGAAATTTAGGAGAAGAAAAAATGTCCATCACAGTAGCTAAATAGAACGGTTGAAAGGAAAATTAAGATGAAGGTACAGAGGAAAAAGGGTAGAAACCCAAAGAGGGGAGTTTGGAAAATTTAAGATTTGTGCCAGATCTATCAAAAAACTTTTGATTGTCAGGGCAAAAGCAAAACTTCACCGAAACCCCCAAAAGAGGGGGACCAAAATTCGTTAGGAAAGCTAGAAGCGCCAGTAGTCGCCCTTTTACGAAAAAAGTATGACGATCAGATGAAAATTGTGAGCGATGTGCTTTTGAATATTATTCTTATTAGGTTGATTAAAAAAATTTAGAAAAACAGGAAGTCAAAGCTATAGGACGGTAGTTTGAAGGATTAGAACGGTCACCCTTCTTAGGTTGGATGTGAGCAAACTTCCAGCAAGAAGGAAAGGTGGAAGAAGATAGACAAAGACGGAAAGTTTGACCAGGCATGGTGCAAGCACAGAAGCACAGTTTTTGAGAACAATAGGAGGGACTCCGTCAGGACCGTAAGCCTTCCGAGGTTCTAGGCCAGAAAGGGCAAAAAAAGCATCATTGCGAAGGATCTTAATGACAGGCATAATATAGTCAGAGGGTGAAGGAGAAGGAGGAACAAGCCCTTCATCAACCAGAGTGGAACTTTTAGCAAAGGTTTGAGCGAAGAGTTCAGCTTTAGAAATAGATAAGATAGCTGTGGAGCCATCAGGGTGAAGCATAGGAGGGAAAGATTAAGAAGAAAAATTGTTAGAGATATTATTTGCTAGATGCCAGAAGTCACGAGAGGAATTTGATTCAGAAAGATTTTGACATTTTCTATCAATGAAAGAGTTTTTGGTAAGTTGAAGTAAAGATCTGGCATGATTACGGGCAGAAATATAAAGGGCATGAGTTTCAGGAGATGGATGCTTACGGTACCGTTTGTGAGCCACCTCTCTATCTCGGACAGCATGAGAACAAGCAGAGTTAACCAAGGTTGACGGGCTTTAGGATTAGAGAAAGTGTGTGGAATGTCGCCTCCATGCCAGAGACTATGACCTCAGTTATGCGCTCTGCACAAAGAGATGGGTCTTTGACATGGAAGCAGTAATCATTCCATGGAAAATCTGAGTAGTACTTGCCTTAGGTCTTCACTTAGCTGAGTTGAAGTGCCAGAAGCACCTCCGCTTAGTGGGTCCCGGTATATAATATATATATATAAATATATATTATATATATATAATATATATAATATATACATATATCTATCATATATATATATATAATATAATATTAATATATATATCATATATATATAATATATTATATATATATATATATATATTATATAATATATATATATATTATATATATATATATATATATATAGTATATAGTATATATATATATATAAAATATATACATATATATATATATATATATATATATATATTTATATATATATATATATATATATATATATATATATATATATATATATATATATATATATATATATATATATTATATTATATATATATATATATATATATATATATATATATATTATATATATATATATATATATATATATATATATATATTATATATATATATTATACCATATGTATATGTTTATGTATATATATGTTTATATATATTTATATGTTTTATATATATATATATATATATATATATATATATATATATATATATATATATATATATATATATATATATATATATTTTTATATACATATATATATATATATATATATATATATATATATATATATATATATATATATATATATATTAAACATAGACATATATACTCTCCCTCCCCCGTGTCGTGTACGGGGGAGGGAGTTTTTTCGGAGCCGGGCCAATTTCTTATTGTTTACGTCCGCAAACTGGGTGTGCATGTTAGTTGCAGCTAACTGCACCCAGTTTAATAGTGTTAAACCCATGGACATGTGATGTCATGCCAGTGTCCCGAGTGGACGGATAGAGTGAGAGCTAAGTCGCCCACTCGGGGTAGGGCTAGGCATCCCTTGGCTATGGGGATGTCTTTTAAACACCTCTGTGTGTTCATTTTCAAACATTTAGACTCAGAAAAACTCTCACAATAAACCTATGCATATCACCCACCATCTTGTTGATCATCCCGTCTGTCCGGACACCCGGACAGACACCATTGGCATGCTTCCCTCGGCCTGCGTGCCATTAAATACCTTTTTTCTGAATGGCTCGGATTAAAGGAGAGCGGTATGGGATTGGGTGACGAGTACGCTCGTCATCAAATCCCTCGCCATTTCTGGGGTGGAGGAGCCCAATTTATCATATTCATATATTTATACATTACATATCAAAAATATATTATATCATTCCCAATATATATATATAATATATAGATTTTATATATATATAAAATATATATTAAATTATATATTTTAGATAATTTTGATATTATATATAATATATATAATAGTTAATATATATATTTATATAGATATATAATATATATAATAACTTTTGAAATATATATATAATATATAAAAGATATATATAATATATATATAAATATATAATATATAATATATATATAATATATATTATATATATAATATTATATATATAATAATATATATATATATGTTTATATATATATATATAATTAATATATATATATATATATATATATATGTTATAATATATATGTTTATGATATATATTATATATATGTTTATAATATTTATATGTTTATACAATTATATATAATATAAAATAGATATATATATAATATATATAATATAGTATATATAATATGTTATATAATAATTATTATACATATATATGTATATATATATAATATATATAATATATAAAATATATATATATAATAATATATATATATATACGTACATATTATATAATAAAATTATATATAAATAGTACATATATATATATATATATATATATATATTTTATATTATATATATGTTTATACATATATATATATATATAATATAATATATATAATTTTTATATATATATATATATATATATATATATATATATATATATATATATATATATATATATAAAAGTAATGAGGCGGAATTTATTCTCTAATTCCTTCAGAGAGCAGATCCGAGAAAAGCTACCCTCTCACTCACCCGTCACGGGTAGGGCTCGCCCTTTTTTTTTTTTTTTTTTTTTTTTTTTTGATTTACATCTATTACATAATATATATACAATACATATACATATGCACATACATACACATACACATACATACACATACAGCCAGTAAAAATGAGCGGGCATCAGCCCGCCGCTGTAGCCGCAGCCACAGTCAGGTCACAGGTGGGCGGGGCGTGAGGTCACTCCCGCTCCTTAGTGTTCATCGGGGGGGTGGGGCGGCACGCGCCACCTCCAGCAGCAGGGGCAGATTTTTCTGAAACTGCCGTACGAGGGCGGCCGCGCTTTCCGGGCCGACGCACTGTCTGAGCCGCTCTGTAGCGGGACGGGAAAAAGCAGGTAGTGGGTCAGGGGATGGGGGTCATATGAGGACAGTGCTCACACGGCCGCTCCTCAAACCCGTCCCTCAGCTCATCCGGGGTTTTACGAGCCAAGCCGAAGTCGGTGTAGAACGACCTCCTCGGCTCGGGACAGCTGCTGGGCGGGGCGTAACGGCTCTTTTGTTTTTCGTGGCTTGTTTGTGCCAGGCGGGCCTGCCTCGATGTCTGCACCAGCTGGCGATACTGTTGTTCTGCGGCACAGATGGAAAGCGCGTCTGGCCATTACCTTGGCCCCCTGGATGCTGGGTAAGACAGTCAAGGCCACCGCGGGATGTCTGGGGGCCCTTTCCCGGGCCGCCTCATCGGGCCGCCTCGTTGCCACGGACGCCTATGTGGCTGGGCACCCAGTTGAACCTTAAAACAGCGCCCCCTGCGCGGCGGGCCCTGGATGTGGCCCAGGATGGCGGTGGTGAGGCTGCACGTTGTCCATCGGTGTGCGGGGCTGCCGTAGGACTGCAGGGCAGACATGGAGTCGGTGTGAATCACCACAACCTCCCCCTGTCGGCCCAGGGCGTGCTGTGGGGGCGCCTCTATCGCCACCAGCTCCTCTGAAAGCGTGGAGCAATGGTCGGGTGTCCTCCAGGACAGCACCTCACCCCCCGTAACCACCGCAGCACCTGTCCGGCCTCTCTCAGGGTCAACGGAGCCGTCGGTGTAGTAGATAGCGACCGCGACGCTGCGGGAACATTGGCGTGCGCCACCACCTGCAGGGCGACGCTGCTGGGAACATTGCGTGCGCCACCGCCTGCAGGGGGTGCTGCCTCAGCTCCTCCCGCGTGCACAACGCCTTCGCGGCCGGCAGTGTGGCGTTTAATCACCGGGCGGCAGAGGGCTGCCCGGTGGCGGAGCGACGTAGTTGACAGCGGGGCGGTCAGGTCCGTCCCACAGAAAGGTGTGGTGTGGCCGGGGAGGAGGTGGATGGCGGCGTCTGCCACCCTCTGCAGCCAGGTGTTGCCCGGCGATAGGTCACGCTGCTCCTGTGGCAAGACCCTGCACAGCCTGTCCCGCGCGACAGACTCCCTTGCCTGGCAGAGGATCTTGGCCACCCGACAGGCCACGATCTGTCGAACCCTGGGGGGTTTAGGGGCACCAAACGTGCCTCCGCCTGCATGACGCGGGTGTTTGCCCAGCGCGGTGCCCCAGCAGGGTCTCAAAGCTCGGTTCTGAAGGACCTCAAACTTCCTCTGCTGAGTGAGCGATAACGAGACAAGCACGGGCGCGCTGTAGTCTACAAGGGCGCGCACAGTGTGCACGTAGAAGAGGCGCAGCACTGATGGGCGTGGCCCCCGGCGTGTGTCCTCGTCATGGCCCTCATGACGTTGAGCCTGGTCTCAGCCCTCCCCTCAGATACTTGACCTGAGTAGTGAAGTGGAGGCCCCGGTCAAGCCACATTCCGAGGTACTGGAAGGCGTGGGTCCAAGCCACCTGATGGCCCTGTATCTGTAGAGACAGACCGGGGGGGCAAACGGCCTTGAACACCATGGCCTTGGACTTCTCAGCCGATATCTTGAGACCCAGCTCTCTGCACTTGCAACTGACCAGGTCAAAAGGGGTTGCTGGGTCAGAGCCACCCGGTCACCCCGGCCAGTGACGACCAGGACCAAGTCGTCGGCGTAGCTGAGAAGTGCCGTGCCCTCCCGGAACGGCAGGCCCACCAGCTGCTCCATCAGGAGGTTGAAAAGGGTGGGGCTTAGGACCCCGCCCTGCGGCGTGCCCTTCTCCAGCTCCTGTTTGTTGGATTTGCGCCCCTGGAACCTGACCCTGGCACGGCGGTGCCAGAGGTAATCCCCCAATCCAGGCGAGGAGTCTGCCCCGAAAGCCCGCCGCACCACGCGGCCAGGGTGGCGTGGGCGTTGGCCAGCTCAAACGCCTTCTCCAGGTCAAGGAAAGACGGCGACAGCAGGGCGGTTGTCGATTTGGGCCCGGAGGGGCCATGACGCGTTGGAGGTGCCCACCCCTGGGTGAAGCCGAAGATGTGTGGGTGGAGGTCTCCCAGGCGCCACAGGAGGCGGGTCAGCACCATCCTCTCCGCCGTCTTGGCCGTGCAGCTATCAGGGAGATTGGGCGCGGCTTGGTGGGTTCCCTGGGCTTAGGGATGGGCTGGATGTGGCCTCCTTCCACGCCGAGGCAAGCGGCCGGCCAGCCAGGAGGAGTTGATCAGGGCCAGGAGTGCCGCCTCCCCGGCCGCCCCAGCGGGGCCAGCATCGAGTAGGTGATTCCGTCAGCGCCCGGAGCGTGTCCCGTCCCTTCCTGGCCCTTACCAGCTCCCGGGAAGTGAAGGGCTATCAGTGGCGTCGGGGCGAGCGCGAGCGGCGCCGATGACAGCCTCGCGCACAGGTTGAAGCTGAAACCCGCAGCCGCTGGAAAACCCGGGGGGGGAGTTGGTCGCTGCTACCCCTCGAGACAAACATCTCCACCAGGCGCTCGGCCCCCTGTAAGGCTGAGGGTGGGCTGGAGGGCGGGGTGGTCTCTTTCCGGAGGCAGTCCCCACCTTGCCCCCCCAGCTCGGCCAGCTTGGTGTGTTGGTTAAAACCTGCGCACCATTCGAGCCATTTGGCCTCCCGAACCCGCCCCGTGACCTGCCGAGCGTGCCTCACAACCTCACGCAGCAGCTCCAGAAATTTTTGGGTGTCGGCCGCCTGCTGTACAACTTCCGGTGGATGTTAACCATGTGGTTCTGTTCCCGCACCTCCTGGTTGTAGAACACCAGTTCGGTTGTACCTGCGACCGGCGACGGGGACCTTCCCTGGTATGGCTGCCTCCGGCCGCCTCTCAATGGCCAACGTCAGTTTTGCTTTCACACTGGTCCAGATCCTCCGGCGGGTCGTAGGTGACCCCCCACTGGCCAGGGTGGCCTGAAACAAAGCCCAGTCCGCCCGCTGTATATTCCACCGCGGCGGCGGGAGCTGTGGGGAGCGGCCGGGGGACCTGCAGTGTGTGGCGACTGCATAGTGGTCGCTGGTCAAAGTGGGTGGACCTGCCAGGAGGCGTCCGGTGGGCCCGGTCACTGGAGATCAAGGTGAGGTCCAGCCTGCCACCCCGGACGTGGGTGGGCACCCCGGTGTTTAGGAGGACAATTTCCGCCACCTCCTCCAGACCGCGGCTAGGTGCGGCCCGCACGGTTTTGGGGGGGGAGACAGACTGCAGCATCGGGTGGTGGGCGTTGAAGTCGCCACCCCGAGGACGCTGCTGTGTGTGGCGAGGGAGAAACAACTCATCGGCTTCCAGTTGCCCCCTCCAGCTGCTGTATATGTTGTATACAGTCAGTGGGAGGCCTGGAAGCTCCAGCTGCACTGCCATCACCTCCACGCCCTCGCCACAGTCCACGGGGTCCTCAATCCGACGGTGCGGGAGAGCGCTGCGTACCACTACCACACAGCCTCGACGCCCATCCTCGCCACATGATAGGGAGTGCACCGTATATCCGCTATCCTCCCTCAAAGTGCTCCGGCGTCAGCGTTTCCTGCAGGAGAACGAGGTCAAGGTCCTCCTCACTATGAAATTCCTTTTGCCTTTACTTTTCTAACATAAACCAAAAATGACCACTCAAAAACCCCTGCACACTAGGCCCCCGCTGACCCAATGGCTTACCCCCACTCCTACACCACTGCACACTAGGCCCACACTGACCCAATGGCTTACACCACTCCAACACCACTGCACACTAGGCCCACACTGACCCAATGGCTTACGCTACACCACAGCACACACAGCTTCTCCACCCACTCGTCTCTCGCCACCACACCATACACGTCCCAGTGCAGGCGAGGCAGCCAGAGGTCCTCTAAGGCGTTCTAGGGACTGGAGGCTCGGCTGACACACCCACACACGACCCAGGCCACGCTGCACAGTCCCACAGTGCAGACGAGGCAGCCAGGGATCCTGTAAAGGGATTGTGGAGAAGAAACAAAAGACCCGCAGCCCAGCCGCCAGGCCGGCGGCAGTCCGCCTCTAGGCTGGGCGAGAACCGGTTCTGGAACGGTTTCCGACGGTTCCGCCACGACTGGCTGGAAACCGGTTCCGATTCTGTGAACCGGTTCCGCCTTAACGGTTCCTCAGTAATCTACATGACTTGACGGTAGCTATCAGTGGCGTACCCAGAAATTTGAAAAGTGAGGGGCCAAACAAAACAAAAGGGGTTATACAAAAGTCGTGTTTTCACGGAAATAAGGCGAAAGAAAATTATTTTTTTTGTGTGGATTAGGTAGGAAAGGTATTTTGAATGAACATTCAACATACTTATGCAAAGAAAAAAAATGAGTCTGGACGAATACTTTATATAACTAAGTTATATAATGGCACGGATAAAAAAAATCGTAAATTTTTTTTTTTTCGTCGATGAATATATTTATTTATTATTATTTATTCTTTGCAAAAAGGGGGGGGGGCATGGTTGCATGCCCCCCCCCCCATGCCATGCCATGAAATGTGGACAACTGGTAGAAACTAAATGTGGACAACTGGTAGAGACGAAATGTGGACAACGTGAACGGCACAGGTGTTGTGTAACTTGGATATTTTTCTCAGTTAAATGAAGCTTGTATTTGTATTAGTAACTAGCCGCAAAGCCGCCCTCCGGGCGGGCTTTTTGGAAACTCCTGCGGAGGGCTATTGGTGGGCCTTCGGCCCCCCAGCAAACCACTACGTATACCTAACGTTTGAGAAGGTAGCGTTTTTGGTAAACGTTAGGAAAATTCGTAATAATATACGTAAATCATACGTTCACTCTTGAATTGTCTATGTTGTATTTAGGTAGTGTTTGGTTACGTCGCTACGATACGTTTATGAACGTAATTAAGACTTATGTAATACGCGTTTCTTCTACTAATATATTACGTAGTGGTTTTTATGTTTCAATTACGTACTTTTTAACATCATGATGTAACGTGATTTTAGAGGATTCAAAACGTTATATACCTAATGAATACGTGGATACATAGGGTTAAAGTCAAGATACGTAAGTATTTACGTTAATATGAATTGTGTTATGTTTGTATTTGGGTAGTGTTTGGTTACGTCGCTACAATACGTTTTTCAACGTAATTAAGACTTTACAGAAATACGTGTTTCTTCTACTAATATAGTACGTAGTGGTTTTACGTTTCAATTACGTACTTATAACATCATGATCAGAGCTGGGCAGTATTTAAATACATTTGTATTTAAATACGTATTTAAATACAGTTGTGTATTTAGAAATGTATTTATAAATACATTGGTTGTCATGTATTTAAATACAGTATTTAATACTTTTATGAGTATTTAAATACATTGTATTTAAATACTCATAATATAAAAATGTAAATACTTTTTTATCAGTTAATTTGGTCATAAACCCGCCCAACTACCTGGCAACTGATGTTACAGTGAACCAGTGTCTCCATTTGCAAGGAAATGTCCTTCTTTTAAGGAAATTTAGGCCTGAGAAGGAAATTTCTAAGGAAACCCAAAATCTAAGGAAATCCTAAGGAAATCCATTTTTTTCGGAGATGTTAATATTTGTGTGTATTTAAAATGTATTTAAATACAGTTGATGTATTTAGTATTTAGTATTTAAATACATTCAATGTATTTAGTGCCCAGCTCTGAATACACACATTCATGAGTCATGACTTGAAAGTCAAGCTAGATAATTGTAGTTTTCGGAGACGGGACAATATGCCCTTTATGCAGTATCTCGTTTCCTGTATGTCATCATATGTCACAACTACATGAACACCACACACACAACACACACACACACACACACACACACACACACACACACACACACACACACACACACTTATTTTATTTTTATTATATGCTTACTAAACCCTAGCCAATCATCTTTCCCACTTAAAAAAATTAAAAAATACTAAAACTCCTGAAATCCTTAAAAAAACACATTAAAACCTAGCCAATCCCCTTCTATGCTTAGTAAATTACTTACTTATTCTTAATTTACTTCTTTAATAGCTTCTTCTTAACCCCTTCACGCCCAGATCTTTCCTTTGCCACATAAAATCGTCTGTTGTTAGCTATAAAATTACGAAAAAGTAACTGATTATACCAAATTAGTTAGTGGACAAGGATACTAAACAGGTCATAGCTCTAAAAATATTGCTTACATTCACCAAAAATTGTCTAATGGTAGTCATATTACAATAGAAATTACGTTCTGGGCCTCAAGGGGTTAATTTAATTTTTAACTTACTCAAAATTCCACTCCCCTTCTATGCTTACTAAACCCTATCCAATTATTTTCTCACCTTAAAAAAACACTAAAAAAATAATAAAACTCCTGTAATCCTTAAATAAACCGATTAAAACCTATCCAATCCCCTTCCCACCTTATCAAAACCTATCAAACCCTAGCCAATCCCCTTCCATGCTTACTAAACTCTATTAAACCCTAGCCAATCCTCTTCCCCCCTTAAAAAAACAATAAAAATCCAATAAAACTTCAGAAATCCTTAAAATAAAGCATCAAAACTTAAGAGTGTGTGTGTGTGTGTGTGTGTGTGGTTGAGTGTGTGTGTGTGTGTGTGTGTGTTGTCATGTATTTCAATACAGTATTTGAATTTTTGTATACATATACAAAATACATATACATATACATATACATACAAATACAAAACATATACATAAATACAAAATAAATACAAATATTTAAATAATTATGAGTATTTAAATACATTGTATTTAAATACTCATAATATAAAAATGTAAATACATTTTTATCAGTTAATTTGGCCATAAACCCGCCCCACTATCTGGCAAACCTGATGTTACAGTGAACCAGTGTTTCCACTTGCAAGGAAATTTCCTTATTTGAAGGAAATTTAGGCTTGAGAAGGAAATTTCTAAGGAAACTCAAAATCAAAGGGAAAATCCTAAGGAAATCCATTTTTTTTCGGACATGTTAAAATTTGTGTGTATTTGAAATGTATTTACAAATGTATCTAAATACAGTTGATGTATTTAGTATTTAGTATTTAAATACATTCATAAAATGTATTTAGTATTTAAATTCATTTCTCCCATGTATTTAGTATTTAGTATTTAAATACCTTCAATGTATTTAGTGCCCAGCTCTGATCATGATGTAACGTGATATTAGAGGATTCAAAACGTTATATATACCTAATGAATACGTGGATACATATGTTAAAGATACGTAAGTATTACGTTAACCCTTTCACGCACGAAAAGTTTATTAAGTTTTTCCGTCCACTGCGACATCAATTTGGGGCTCTCTAAGTTGCCCCGCGGAATGGCCTGACTGTGCGGCGAATGTTTTGTTTATGTTATCAATTTCAACCACGATTATTCTTTTTTCCTGGCATTATTATATATCGTTGGTTTCGCAAGAGATTATTCTGCCTTATGAAAGACAAAATTAATAAGAAATGCAAATAAATAGCGGAGTTTAACGACTTCAAAAAACAATGAGTAAAGAGAAATAAGAAATATTTACGTTCACTTCTTCGTAGCTCGATACTTCCTGAGTCGACTTTTTATGGTTTATATGCCAATAAAAGCGGACTTTTATGAGGATTCCAACGCTACCATTATAATTTTCATATGGCCAGTAGATTTTGAGGAAATGGAGGAAAACTGAAACACATGTTGGAAGACGGATGGCTAAGAAGGCGGGCTAACACGCTGCCTGCTGAGAGTGAACAGAGACACGGGCCCTTATCACTTCAAATCCATTCGCACGAGCGAGTTGACAATTAGTTTATTTTATAGGCCTAGCTTGGATCTTTTACGCAGAAAGTTTTGACGCGATTCTGATAAGTACTTTATTTTTGGCGAATTTTTTTGTTTTTTGACGCAATTCGCGTCAAAAGCTAA
>JACEEZ010015821.1:532500-537500 GCA_016584305.1 Chionoecetes opilio
TTATGAATAGTACTAATTCATTTATCAGAAAACGAAATATATCAATTGAAAGCTAATAACATTCCACTTCTATGGATATGTTTCATGTAAAAAAAAAAATCGCAAAATATTAAATGGCGAAGAGTTTAAGTGAATATTATGTTCATGCATATTTCTTCAGTCTCTCATAATGGCATTTCTTTAGTGTATTTTACTGTTTTGTTTTTTTGATAATATTATAGAACAAACATTAACGACAATAAAGGTATATCATTTATACTGATAAACCATAGGAAGGGAGATGGGAGTGATGTTGGAAAATGTCAGAAATCGCAAAACTGGCCTCCACCGGAAATAGCCCAAACTGAGTAGCAAGTCCAGTATACAGTAGTCTTTGGTCCAACATAAGACGCACTACAGCTACTACATTTATATCGATAAACAATTAATGATTGCAGAGAATCGGGGATGAGATCTTTAAATGTGTAGGGCTACCATTGCCCAAGGGTATTGCCGGGCTTGAACACCAGTCTAACAGACACTTGGGGATACTACATTTTATTTACTAATCTAGCAATTTTGTTGTGTAGCTATAGAGAAACTTTTGAGCCTACGAATGGCAAAACACAATATACCGAGGCTATATTTCTACTAATCCTGAGAGAAGATGGATTAAGTATTTTATTTAGTTTACCGATATAGGTTTCAGTAAAAAATGTAGGGAAATCATTCGAAAATAATGTTAGTTAGAAATAGATTTTCCTTATGGAGGACATTATATGAAGAACAAATGCTAAAGGCTCTGGTAACTAGGGTTGATATCAAATTGCGTTTAAACTGAATAGGGATAGCAGAGTAAAATGTTGTCGTTAGTCCTGTGAAGGCTGCTTTTCTCTAGATTGATATAACAAATGAATGTGTTGTTCTTTCCACAATAATATCTAATAAAGGGAGTTTTTAATCTTTTTCAGTGTCAGAAATAAATTTATTGTTGGGAAGTTGAGAATTTAGATAGTTTAGAAAAAGGGGAACAAGGTCTGGAGATCTAAACAATAAAATGGTGTCGTCCACATACCTCCTATAAAAGAGTGGTTTGAACTGTGAGGGGCATTGTTTGAGCCAGTTTGATTCATGATACAATAAAAAGACATTAGCTAAGCAGTGCTCTAAAGGATTTCCCATTGCTACTCCATCTATCTGTTTGTAGGTTTTAGTATTAAAATGGAAGAGGCAATCTTTGACGGCAATTAAGGGATAGACTATAAAAAACACTTTTTTTTCTCTCTCTCTCTCTCTCTCTCTCTCTCTCTCTCTCTCTCTCTCTCTCTCTCTCTCTCTCTCTCTCTCTCTCTCTCTCTCAGCCCGTCAGGGTGGCAAGGTTGGTAGAGACGTGAGCCCGCAATGTGCAGCGTCCCTGTGCATTCGGTCAGCGGTTCGAGTCCGCCTAGTTCGTGCTGACGTGGCGGCGCTTTGTATAATCAATAACCTTGTAGTTGGTACTTGCAAAGTGTCTAGATAGGATGAAAATCTTATCTTATCTCTCTCTCTCTCTCTCTCTCTCTCTCTCTCTCTCTCTTCCCTCTCTCTCTCTCTCTCTCTCTCTCTCTCTCTCTCTCTCTCTCTCTCGTCTCTCTCTCTCTCTCTCTCTCTCTCTCTCTCTCTCTCTCTCTCTCTCTCTCTCTCTCTCTCTCTCTATATATATATATATATATATATATATATATATATATATATATATATATATAATACACACAATTAATATGTACGTTGCCTCGTCCAGAAGGAAAATTTTCAATCGCTTTGTTTTGTGAAGTGATTAACCAACAGGTAATGTGGGGAAGTACGTACATTGTCGAGATGTTCCTTAGCAGTGTGAGGGGCAGCCGTGTGGAATGAGAGAAGAACTAAGAATAAGAAATTAGCAATCATTGGAGGCTGTCGCGCACAGAATGTTTGTCGTCAGAGCTGTGTTCCTGCGTAAAAGGTCACAATCAGTCTACCAGGCAGGCAATTAGAGTTTTCGCATTATGCAACAGTCTGAAAGTGACATTACGGAAGAAAGTGACGGCCTCTTGTAGCTTCCTTATATTCTTATGCTCTTATGTAAGTGGTGATCGATGCGCCAGAGAGTTACAATAAGGTCACACAAAGTAGTTACTCCACAACGACATATATTTTTTTTCCATGATATCAAGCGTTTGATTTGCTGTTCGTCAAATTACAAGTACTGATGTTTGATATAAATGAAAATGATGTGAAAAATTTGAGCATCGGTAACTTTTCAGATAGAAGGAGAGGCCTGGATGTCGATATTCACGGGTGAGACCGCTGCTTTGAGGGGAGATCCGGTTACCAAAATATTTCCTTTGAATATATTCTCTTCAGAAGGGCGACTTAATCTTCCCAAGCGAATCTTCCGGTTTCTGAACTGAGTATCTTTCAATAACATTAAGAAGAACAATAATGATGATGATAATGATCAGAATATGATAATATGTAATAACAATAATTATGATGATTGATAATAACGATTATAATAGTATTATTAATAATAATAGTAATAACAATAATGAAAATGATGATGATGATAATGATAGATAATAAATAATAATAATAATAACAATAGTAATAATAATAATAATAATAATAACAATAATATGTGGTCATTGTGACAAGTGTAGGTAGGTAGTGATAGTAGGGCTAGTAAGAAGCCATAATTGAGCTAATTGATCATTTTGTGAAGAAATCACGAAACTTGGTAGAAAGTATCTTGAGATAGTGTACATTAAATTGGGAAGGGGTGTCAAACTAGAACCCCTTGACAAACTGCCTTTCTGAGCAAAATCCATAATGGTTCCTCAAAACATGCAAACCTATACATCATTCGAACTCACATTTAATGCTGATAATTTTTTACAAAAGAACCAAGGTCCAAAAATCAACCTACAAGAAGTTATAGGCAAAAAACCATAATGGCGGCTGGTTGTGCACTGACATTGGTCAAACAAGAAGTTTCTCAAAACATAACAAGCTATACATCACTGCAACCAAAAGTTAATGCTGATCATTTTTTACATCAGAACCATCGCCCTAAAATCAACGTAAAAATAGTTATAGGCAAAAAACTAAAATGGCAGTCGGGGTATTGTCATTGGCCAAAAAAAAGTTTTTTGCCTATAACTTTTTTTCAGGTTGATTTTAGGGCCATGGTTTTTTTTTGGAAAAAAAAACATTATTACTTTAAATTTTTGGGTTGTATGATGTATAGTTTTCATTTTTTTTGGAAAAACTTCATTTTTGGGCCAAGGGCTGCCCCCGGGCCCCATTAGGGTTTTTGGGGCCTTAACTTCTTGTGGGCTGTTTTTTTGGACCTGGTTCTTTAGTAAAAATGATCAGCTTTAAAATTTGGGGGTTTGAGTGATTATGGGGTTTGCATGTTTTGAACAACTTATTTTTTTGGCCTTGGGGAGGGTCCACCATTATGAATTTTGCCCAAAAAAGGCAGTTTGTCAAGGGGTTTCAGTTTGGCACCCCTTCCCAATTGAATGTACACTATTTCAAGATACTTTCTACCAAGTTTCGTGATTTCTTCACAAAATGAACAATTCCGAGTCTTACTAGCCCTACTATAAGAGATACACGGGCTAAGACCCAGCAGTACTATATTCCTTACTATAAGTGTGTGTGTGTCTGTGTGTGTGTGTGTGAATCATGTCAAGGTAAGAGGTGTGAGGTTGGATAAAACGGAAAAAGGGAAGGAAGGGGGGAAAAATAAAGGCAATGAGAAGAGGAGGAAGGGAAAAAAGAAAAGGGAAAAGGAGGGGGAGGTGGAAAAAAAATTTAAATAAAAAAAGAAGAAAAAACTTTCTTGGAGAGAGAGTCAGAGGAATGAATGAGGTGAGGAGGGTGGTGACCTGGTGGGAGTAGTGGGGTGATGTGGCACCACCGCGGACTTGAGCCGCTCCACCCGCGGGACCAGCTTGAGCTGATCTGACTATAGTTTCGCCCAAATGGATTCGTCAGAGGAGTATGGCTCATTTTCTATTTCTTTTCCTTATAGAAAATATGGTGAAGAAGAAAGAAAGGGGTGGATAGATATGAAGAATAGATTAAAATAAAAAAATTGTGTCAGATAACAAAAGACGGTGGGTTAACTACCTTGCTATTCTGAATTGTATTTACATTAATGTACCAGTAAATATAGTTTTGAAAGTGTCTAACATTTAAGTCTTAAATTTTAAGACAACCGATCAAGCTTGAACCACAGCTAAAATCGATGCCAGTGAAAGTAGAGCAAATTAAAGGGTAGAACAAGCCAAATAAATGAAAATGCTAATGAAAATATACCCAATGCATATATTAACATTAATTTTATATGCATATATAGTAGATTTAGAAAGGAAATAGGGAAAAACTGGCTCACAAATAGGGTGGTGAATGATTGGAATGGACTTAGTAGACAGGTAGTTAGTGCGGAGTCATTGGGGAGCTTTAAAAAGGGGCTGGACAGGTTCATGGATGGGGATGGAAGGTGGATGTAGGTAGTGTTAGGTGACAGGAACTACCACGTGTAGGCCTCGCGGCCTCTTGTAGCTTCCTTATTTTATTATGTTCTTATGTTTCTTATATATAATTTTTTACATTTATATTTGTTTAAAAAAATCCCTCATTTATATATTCTAATCAAATCATTAACTAAGCCAACTCAAACCTTAAGACACCAGTATACCAGATAAAACCTTTTGGTTTTCTTTGGTACTGGTTTTCTCTGAACCACATAAAAAAGAATTGCAAATATTATTGTCCTACTGATTAATCTAATTATCTATTTTTATGTATACAGTGAATTTGTTTATTGATAATTTTAATTTAGATATTTATTAGAAAATTCTAGTAATATTCTATTTTATCATAAACACTTAGGTAATAAGGTTGCATTATCTTCAATGAAACAAATAAACTAACAGATGTTTTTCCTATTTAGATTCATCATAAAACTGGTGAAAATACCATAAGTAAGT
>JACEEZ010015821.1:540000-580000 GCA_016584305.1 Chionoecetes opilio
TGGTATTACTTATTAATTATATAAATTTTGATTGTAATATGAATAAATCTTCTGCCCTCTACCATCTGTGTTTTGCCAACCTTTGAAACAAGTGCCACAAATCCTTGGCACTCATTGTATTATAGAGTAAAATATACAATTGAACATTATAATTATGCAATGTACAATTGTACATAGGCCTAACCCAATATGAGCATTGGGCATATGATCCAATCTGTGCAGCTTAAGCCAGCAGGCACAACACTTTTACAACAAATCTGAAAAGCTACTGTGATTTGCGATATTCACTCTTAAGTGTTAAATGTTGGCATGATAGCTCGAGCATATATTCTTGCTCGAATAAAACCATCCCTTGCTTCTTGTTCAACAACAGCTATTGATGCCTCTGTGACTGCCTTTACACACCTTTCCACTGCTTGTGTATGACATGGAAAACGTGGAATTTCAATGGCATGAGTTGTTTCGTTACGATCCAAGCTTTCCAGGTTAGCATCGGAGATTGATTTTTTGATTGGAGGTTCAGTCAGGACACACTTCTGCCAGTTAATCAAATCAATGTAATCTTCGGCATTGAGATTGAGAGATGGTATTTGAAAACATCTGATGCCACACTGACGTGTCTTGAAAACTCGAGCTCGCATGATTCGTCGAACACCCAGCTCCCTGATATGTTGTCGTTCGTCGGCTACCATGGTCAGCAAAATGTTCTCAGGATGGCCAAAGTAACCCATTCGCTGAATCACTACATGTTTCAGATCTTGCGACAGGTAGCGTGACTAGCTTAATCTGCATCCAAAGGTGCTTAGGGCCATCCTTGCATGAAGGTTTGGACTTGATTATGAACCAGACTGGAGCGTATACCTTAAGAATGAATTCACCAATTGTTTTGAGATTATCGCTAGGCCTTTCTGTTGCAACATATAGACGCAAAACTCGATTGGCCAGTGTGATCCAGCGGGACATAACGAGTTTTCCTGGCTGACGATGTGACAAGGAGACAGAGCAATTGCCAGTGATTACTGCTTGGGAAATATCCAGTAAATACTGCTGATCCGAACTCAGATCTTCATATTTGACATCCGGAAATTCACATGTTATTGGCTCAAAAACAACAATAGACATTTCCACACAATTTGGCAATAAGGAACCGATTGGCCCTGAGAAACTTTTTGGTCCTGTCGTGTAGCCATCCAGATGTAGGAACAAATGACGTAGAGGTAAAGTTAATTTGCATGGAAAAGGCAAACAAACCACTGCAGAGGAAGTTTGACATGTTCTTCAAGGAGTCGTATAACGCCGCCCTTCCTCCCTGTGTTTACTACAGTGCCGTCACACCCAATTCGAGAGAACTGGAACCCAAAATGCCAGGGGTCGCTGGCAGTTTTAACTCACTTTTTTGATAATAAGTTGGTCTACTGGCAAACAAAATATGGGCTTATTCCACTGCACTTAAAACACAAAAGTATAATATTAAGAGCGATTTTCTTATATATTTATATTGTATAGAAGCCTAATTCTGTAAAACATTGTATATAACCAAATAACCAAGTAGGTTATAGTTGAGGAGGCGAGGTAAATGCTACTCTATGATATTATATAGTCAATAACGAATGTTTAGAAGTTATCTATATCTAGGCAGTCATATTTTCCTGTTATTATTGTGTATCAATCAGATAGAAAGCCTGGAAATGCAATGAGTCGACGCGTGAAGTGGCAATGTTTTGATTCAATCTCCCCGCCACAATCTCCCCGCCACCACTCCCCGCCGCGGCGTGTCGCCTCCACAATTATAACCTACATTGTCGCAGCAACAAACCGATTTCGGCATTCTTTATTCTTCGTTTTTCCAAGGCATTGCTTATTGTATTTTGACAAGCGTTTGCCAGACGCAGCAGTACTGTCTTAGAAAACAGTGTGAACATCGCCCAAATTTTACATGCCACAATATACATGTAAAAAATATATTAAGCTTTGCTACTCGAGGCGAGTAATTTGCATTAAATTGCTATTATAGAACGTTCCATCGTAATGCATGTCATCCATATAATTAGTAGAACAACAGAAGAACTATATTTTTTGGTATTCAGAGGCGGTGCATCAATGTTTATCGCGAAATTAATTTATGAAAAATATTAGTCGCCGAGCCAAAACACAGTAGACCAACCTTTGAGTTAAAACTGCCAGCGACCACTGGCATTTCTCGAGTTTCAGATCATTGGAATTGCCACCAGCTTCTGAACGTCTATGCTATTTTCACGAAGAGAATGGAAAATGGACAGGTATATGTTTGCAGAACTGCCACTTTCAGTTTTGATGTGACCGAAATAGTTGGAGCCAGGCTCATGTACCAGTGATATATGTTGTTCTACAGTCACTCTCCGGTGAGCTGTGCCATGTACTGTTTCGAGAGTCAGTGTCTTATCCTTTCTGCCATCAAAATATAGGCCCTGTATTTGAGCAGTAATACTTGCTGTTTCTGCACGGATGGTTTTACTATACTTCTGCCGTTCTCTTCTAATTTTCCTTCTGTCGATGACATCACTGGAGTCCTCATATGTTACTATGCCATAGTCTTCCAAGAGTGCAGATGCAATCTCTGCCACTGCTCTATCTGAAACTGCATGTCGCTCCGAAGCCCTCGCAGTATTCTCTAGCCGACGTCTCTGCTGTGATGCTGCTTGAGAAGTACATGCAGGAGTAGAAGGGTGTAATGCTTGAGAAGGACATGCAGCACTAACCGATAATATTTCAGTGTCACTATCTGTGCTTTGGCCAGGTTCATCTTCTGCAGAACTGCTAAAGCTGTTTTCGTTCTTTGTTGTCAATGAACTGGCACTAGCTTCAAGGTGATACTTGCTAGCCTGTCTTGTTCCTTTTGACTCTTTTTTTAAACGCTCCTGTAACCTCTTTGTAGCTATGCTGTCAAGTGGCTCTATCATCATGTTGCGTGTGGTTCGTTGATCTTGAAGAAAAGACAGTTCAGAAAATGGAACCTTGCAAGACTTTGCACACGAACATGATGAATGACTTGAATGAATGATTGAAGAGTCAACTCACTCACCCTCTCTTTCCCCAGGCTTATCGCCTACTGATTCGTAGCCTAGACCAAGGAAAGAGAGAGATGAGAGAGACCGGTGGTTGTGAGCGGCCGGGGAGACTTGCCAAATGTGTGTTGTCACCAAATTGTTTTAGAAATAATAAAATATTGTTAGAAAAAGTGTGAAAAAGTGAAGATAAAGTGAGTAACAGTAGAAAATCGATTCATATGCAATTTGCAATTTCGGTAGAGGGCAGAAAATGTTGGCTTTAGAATGCCAAATTTTACATGCAAGATATGTGGGACACATGTCAACTTTTATGGGGTATTACATGTCATAATTCAATTTCATATTTTTTCACTCCACCCTAATATATATATATATATATATATATATATTATATATATATATATATATATATATATATATATATATATATATATTATATATATATATATATATATATATATATATATATATATATATATATGAGTATGTGTGACAGGGAAAATCTGAGGCAAAAAGGGAAATTTTGACTTCCACACATGGAAATTTTAGCTGGTCGATCTGGCAAAACTGGTCGACGGTGTGAGAAGGTCCTGTAGTGACCCAATGTTGGGCACCACGCAGCTGCCTAATTACCCCTAAAGGTCACGCCACGCCAGATGCGGCTGACCTGACTCCGGTGACCTACTTTCCCTGCACCCTCTGGTCCTGGGAGGGGGGAGCCGGCCAGTCTCCCACTTACCACCCGTCAGGGGGGCTCGGTTGGTAGAGCTGTGGGCTCGCGTGCAGCGTCCCTGCATTCGGTCAGCGGTTCGAGCCCACCAGGTTCGTCCTGGCATGGTGGCGCCTTGTATAGTCAATAACCTTGTCGTTGGTACTTGCAAAGTGTCTAGATAGGATCAAAGTATCTTATCTTATCTCCCACTTACCACCACAGCGGACATACCACGCCTCCGCTCTGTGGTGCATGTGGCCTTTCCTCCGCTGTACATATACATATTTCCGCAGCAATAAACTAGTGTGTGCACTTAGTGTTTTACTTAAGGGGAGAGTCCGCCGTGAAAATATGAAAATAATTTTTTAATATACGAATTTGAGTTATATGGTCTATGGCAACACCCTATCCTTTGGCTTTCGAATGGTGTAATTTTTTTCAGCCGGATATAAATTTAAATGCCCATAGTGAGGGGAATTTAAACTTTCAAAACTTGTAAAAAAAAAAAAAAAAATTGATACCCAGAAAATTTGATCTTTTTTTTACCCAGGTAACAATTCTGGAACACAATTTTGGATATGAAAAGTGCAACCTGTTCACAACAAATTTTGGAACAAATGTATACATCCAAAAAGGACTAGAAAAGAGAGAAAAGAGAAGAATTACACCGAAGAAGACAATAAACAAGAAGAGGAAGACAGACAAAGGAATTCCAACCGAAAGCTATGCACCTGGTGAATTTTGATCGAACCTTGCAACAATGAGGGGCGTGGCGCGCCCTGACACCCTCGCCTTTGAGCGATTAATTAATACCTTTATAAGGTATTAATATTTATTATATATATTTATTGTCATTCTTGTCGAGAGCTGCATGGTATGGGAAAGGAGCCTGCATGGGAACTCGCGCGTGGTGACCCCCGGGAGTGGCGTCGTAGGGTGCCCCCCGGCGTATACCCCCAATGATTGATTGATTGATTTATAATGGGGGACAAGGTGCAGATCCTTTTATGCATGCATTGATATGACATTGTGATTACTGATCCCATAAAATTCATATGCAAGTAGCATTGACAGTATAGTACCTTCACTGGAGCGCAGAAACTTTAGCAAAACTTCAAACGCGTTTTTCTCAAAACTAGTATAAAATGAACATAAAATTCATCCCTGCTTTTATTTTTGGCACGATTTTCACGAAACATTAGGACACACAAAATCAAATATCGTAGAAAAATCTGTTCAGATTTTTTTTTTTTTTAAAGGCTTAGTTTTGATATATCATTTTTTTTATTTTTTTTTACAATCTTTTTAAGTTTTTTCGTAAACAATTTAAAAAAAAAAAAAATAATAATTGTTCGAATAGCAATGAACTATCAGATGCCCATGTCACAAGCAAATCGGTCAAAAAATGGCTGAGAAGAAGCAATTCAAAATTTCATCAAAAACCGAAGAAAAAAAAATTCCTTACATTTTTCAAATTTTTCCTTGCATCTGATCAGCTTGAAATTTTCATGTGATAACAAGGGTACTAATATACACAACATATAAATTATTCATGACCGTAGATGCAATTTTTAATTCACGGCGGACTCTCCACTTAACCCGTGTCTAGCTAAGAACATACTACAGTCCCTTCCCTTCAGCTGCCACTCCGTCCATCCTAGTCGATCTCGCCTCTCTTAACTACTAAAAAGGTAAAGATGGGAGCATACGCTATGCTGCGCATGGCATTCGGTGCTCATATATCCGTGGCAGATATGCCACTTATGGCCTTTAGCAAGATAAAGAGATCTCTTTACCTTGGCCTTTACAGCCTGTGATGGGTGAAAACCCGTTACCCCGGGACACAGGGGTAACGGTCTCTTCACTACTGCTGGTCAGTAATTCTTGTTACTTATTTTACATTATTTTTAAGCTCTTAGGTTTAATTTTTATTTGCACGACAATGATTAATTTGGTTTAGGTTTGGTTATGTTTAGGCTTAGGATAAGTATGCATTTGCATATATGCATATGCACATAAGCGTCAGACAATATTTCACCATTCAATTAACGTGGAATTTGTGTTGAAGAGAGACGTTGGTTCAAAGTCCCAGTTTCAACCCCAATTTCACGTAGAATATGCAGGTCAGTCTTTGTCATGGTGAATTTCCAACCACATTTCAATGTGATTTCGACGTCGAAATCTGACACATAATGAATGTGGTAATTCTGATGTTGAACCGAATTACTGATATTATAGCACCACTATAATTGCATAAATTGTGAAACATATCATACCATACTTTCAGAGATGTTTCAGCTTAAACTGAAATTGTGGAACGACAGTGACTACGACGGAGACTGACTACAGGATTACACAGGGCTCTGTCACGCCGGACTAAAACCCTCCTGGGGAAAGATAAGGAGAGGTATGTCAGGAGTCTCGCTGAGGATGTCGAGGGTCATTTGAACGCTAATGACCTCCGACACCTACCGAGCCCTGAAGAAACTCCGATTTAAGTATCAATCTCGGGCGAGTGCTATTTGAGCAACAGATGGGCGCTTCGTGTCACGGTGTCGGACATGGATGGGCAGATGGCTCGTTGGGCTGAGTACTTTGGGCAGTTGTTAACGGTGGACCTTCCAACTGAGCAGCTTATTACCACTGGGTTACAGGCAGTGGATGCCGATCCTTCCATTGACGAAACCGCACCCTCTTTTGACAAAGTCAGAGAGGCTGTAGCAAAGTTGAGGAGTGGAAAGGCAGCTGGTGTTTGTAATATCAGTGCGGAACTCCTCAAAGCTGGGGGTGAGGCCATGATCCGCAGGTTGCATGCTGTCCTGACTGCCATGTGGCAATCAGATACCATTCCTCCTGACTGGAAAAGGGGGCTGGTCGTCCCTATCTGGAAAGGGAAAGGGGCCCGTCAGGATTGCAACAATTACCGCGGTATTACTCTGCTCAGCGAGCCAGGCAAGGTGCTTGCCCATCTATTGCTGACACGGATCTGCAGTCCTCTGCTGAAGCATCAGAGACCTCAACAGTCTGGGTTCACGCCTGGTAAGTCAACAACGGACCGTATCCTAGCGCTTTGTGTTCTGGTGGAAACGCCGACGTGAGTTTCGACAGTGGATATGCGTGCAGCCTATGTTGATCTCAAGGAGGCTTGTTGATGCTGTTGACTCAGTGCATCGTGAGTCACTTTAGGATTTTCTGTGACTTCGCGGGATTCCTGCAAGGACTATTGGTTTGATGACTGGTCTGTACTCTGGGACTGAGAGTGCTGTGAAGTGTAGGGGAGGTGTATCCAGCTTCTTTCCTGTGAATATAGGAGTGAGGCAAGGGTGCGTCCTTGCCCCATCACTTTTCAACACTTGTATGGACTGACTATTGGGCAAAGTTGTAGATCAAAGTGATTGTGGAGCATCCCTCGGCAACACCAAGATCACTGATCTTGTTTTTGCCGATACAAAATAATTTTTCATGTACCAAGCAGCTCTCGACAAGAAACATCAACTTGCCCCAGCCACGAGCCTTGTGGGCGCCCCCTTGGCCTCCTCCACGCCGGACTGTCTCTTACAGATACAACCCGATGGGAAGGATCGGTTTCAGTGTAGCGTGCCACATGCCCATATAGCTGAAGTTGGCGCTGACGGACTATGCAGGTAATAGACCTCGATTCAGTCTCACGGTGCAATCGCTGATTTGACACGTAATCAATTCCATGGGAATTTGGGTCACCCAGAGTCAGGTTAACCATGGCTGTGTGGCGTGACCTTTAGGGGTAATTAGGCAGGTGGCGTGACGGCCAACATTGGAGTCACTAGAGTACCTACTCCCCTTTTCACAAAAAATAAATTTTAATAATACGTGAATGAACAAAGTCGCTGTACTATTGCATATGGAAGAACTGTGGACGATGAATGAGCCGCCCCGAGTGCGTCGTGTAGCCCTCATGAAAGAAGCCGTCCATAGACGCCCCAGCATCGCTGTCCTCCGAAGGCGATTCCACGGTAGCGGCTGTAAGGTTGCCGGGAAGGGCAGGAGGCGGGGAGTCGGAAACCGCCAGATCTGCAGGAGGAGAATCAACTGGTGGAGGGTGGGAAAGGGAGGGGGAGGCGAGGTTAAGGTGTTGGGCAGAAGGTGCTGGGTCAGGTGTAGGATGAGGAATGGGGATGGGGGAAGGTGTTGTGAGTGGGGCATGTTTAGGCTGAGGAATTGGGATGGGGGGAGGTGTTGTGAGCGGGGCAGGCGTAGGCTGAGGAGAGGGAATAGGGTTTGGTGTAGGATGGGCCTGAGGGGGAAGGGGTGGCGACGAGGCCGCCAAGACCTTGTAGCAGCACGCGCGACTATACTTCAGTGTGCCTCCTCACTCCCCGTTTTTTTGTTTTCCCGTTTCTCCCGTTCTCTCATTTTTAGATGTGTTACTTTCGTAAAAATAACATCTTACACATACATTCACATTTTAATAACTACCTGTTGTATTTACACAAATCTTACTACACAGTCTTTTTACCTTTTTGTTCCTTGTTGTTACATGCTTCTTTTCACATCATTGTATTAACTATTGATGTGAACACTCCATATGCAATTATATCCTGTATTTTTTTTTAATCTATTTGTGTATATACTGTTCAAATTTGTACAATAAAACCAGAAAAAGACCAATTGAGATTGTCTTATTACTATCCATAAATGGTAAGGGTTAAGGCTTAAAGGACTAAATACTGCCGAGAGTCCCCGAGACATCGGTTTGCCAGTACCTTAGCGGACTCACGACGGCGAGAGGTTCATACCCTCGTTTGTGTCACTAACACCATATCCATTATGATTGTAACAATGCAATAACCTCAGCGTTGAGGAGGGGTTAAAGAGGAAGGGAGGGGGAAACCCCCGTAAGGGAGCAGGGGGGAGGATGACAAAACGGGGGTGAGGTAGTGGTGGATGATCAGAAGGAAGAGAAGGAATGGAAGGAAGGGGTTGCAGATTTTGAGGGAGGGGGGGAGGAGGAGGTGAAGGAAGGAGATGAGCAACCTTCACACGGTCCCATGAAGTCACATACGGGTGCCCACGAACTTCGAGGGTGACGTGCTTCTCCGAGCGCACCAGGACACGATAGGGACCCTTATAGGGTGGGTCCAGGGGCCTCGTGTGGGCATCCGTTCGCAGGAACAGGTGTGTAGCCGTTTGCAGCTCCGGCGGGAGGTGAGTGGGACGCGGCGGGGGCGTACGTGGAGGCGTGGTGCCGAAGCCCCGGGAGGAAGGAGAGGGAGTTGCTGGCATCCGTCACTGGGGTGAACTGGCACGGCAGTCGCAGGTCTTCACCATACACCAGCTCTGCCGACGTATGATGTATATCTTCCTTCTCCGTAGCTCGGAGTGTGAGGAAGATGATGGGAAGAGCGTCCACCCAGCTTGTTGGGCGTGGCTGGGCCCGTATGGCTTCCTTTAGGCGTATGTGGAAACGCTCCACCATGCCGTTAGCTTGAGGGTGATACGCCGTAGTACGCTGACGGCGGGTTCCCAGGAAAGCAAGCAGGTCAACCCAAACACGGGACTCAAACTGCACGCCTTGGTCTGTGATGAGAGTGACAGGCCGTACGTACATCGCTACCCAACCCGACAGGAGATGAGCAGCCATACATTCTGCGGTACTGTCAGGCATGGGAATAGCGACGCCCCAACGGGTCACCCTGTCCACACACGTCAGCAGGTAACGGTGACCGCGGGAGGCCGGCAAAGGACCCACCAGGTCTACATGGACGGTGTGAAATCGCTGGGTGGGCGTGAGGTAGGTGTGGAGAGGGGCTCGTGTGTGTCGGTGAATCTTTGCAGTTTGACAGGCAAGACAAGCCCGCGTCCATTCCTTAATGTCACGTCTCATTCCAGGCCATACCGCTCGTCTGCTAATGACGCGATGGGTACCGAGGATGCCGGGGTGGTTCAGGGGGAGTGGTAGTGATTAAACACTGACCTGCGGTGTTGACGGGTGATGAATGGGCGTGCGTGGCCACAAGATACGTCACACCAGAGTTTGGCCGCGGAGTCGGGGACGTCGTGCAGGACCAGGTGGAGCGCTGTGGGCCCCTCAATCAGGACCTGCAACTCAGGGTCTCCCTCCTGTGTCGCCGCCAGGGCCACGTAATCTAGCGGCACAGGCATCGTGACCGCGGACATCATCCGGGGGGTTGTATCGGAGTGGGAGAGAGCGTCGGCCACGGTATTGTCCTGCCCCGGGATATGGCGGATGTCTGTGGTAAACTCGGATATATAAGCCAGCTGTCTGGAGACCCGGGGGGTGAAACTTTCGCCAGATTGCACCATAGCCTGTGTTAATGGCTTGTGATCTGTCAATACTTGAAGCTCCCTGCCCTCCAGAAAGTGGCGGAAGTGTCTCACGGCCTCATACACCGCCAACAGCTTCCTATCGAAGGCGCTGTAGAGGCGTTAAGAAGGCTACAAACGCTTGCTCAAGAAAGCGATAGGGCGAATAGAATAGGGCTCGTCCTCCACCTTCTGCTGGAGGACAGCGCCCACCGCTTCTGCTGAGGCGTCAGTAATGAGGACGGTGGGGGCATTGGGGACTGGGTAGGCGAGGAGCGTCGTGGAAGCGAGTTGTTGCTTGATGCTGTTGAACGCTCCCTCGGCTTCATCAGTCCACTGCAGGGGCTTCGGTGAGTTTTTCTTTACCCATTCAGGAGGTCATGTAAGGGGCCGAGCCGAGCGGCAGCTTGGGGAATGAAGCGGTGGTAATAATTAATCACCCCCAGAAATTCCCTGAGCTTCCTGACCGTACGAGGCCGTGGGAAGTCCGCGATCCCTGGCACCTTCTACGGGAGGGGGGATAAGCCCGCTGACGTGACTCTGTGGCCCAAGAAGTCCAACGCCGGAGCACCCAACACACACTTCGCTGGGTGGATCCTTAAACCAAACTCCTGAAGGTGAGTGAGCAGCTGGCGCAGGTGGAGCTCGTGTTGTTGGTGCGACGATGAGGCGACAAGGATGTCATCGATGTACACCACGACGAAGTCGAGTCCCCTGACTACTTTATCCATAAAGCGCTGGAAGTTCTGAACCGCATTGCGTAGCCCGAAATTCATGTAGGGGTACTCAAACAGACCGAAAGGCGTCGTCACTGCAGTCTTTGGCACGTCCTCGTCAGCCACGGGGATCTGGTGGAAGGCCCGTAGAAGATCAATCTTCGAAAAGACTGACCGCCCGAGCAGCATGCTGTGAAAATCCAACACGTGTGGAATAGGGTAACGGCCCGGCCGAGTCATGGCGATGAGAGCCCTGTAGTCGCCGCACGCGCGCCATTCACCTTCTTGGGCCTTCGGTACCATATGGAGAGGTGAAGCCCAGCAGCTGTCGGAAGTCGAAATGTCCCCTCCTGCAGTAAGTACTCAAACTCCTTTTTCGCCGCCTGGAGGCGTTCAGGAGTCAGACGTCGCGGTCGAGCAAAACAAGGTGGGCCCGTCGTGGCGATGGTGTGTATCACCTTGTGATCCCTTTTGGCTGGGCTGGAGCGCTGGGAAGTGAGGAGAGGGAAGTCCTCGAGAAGAGCGTCGAACAGGACCGCCTGCCGTAGGTGTGTCATGAAGCGTGGCACGGTAGGGATGACCGTGTTGGTTGGGCGATGCAGCAAACGTCCGCGCCGGGAATCAACGAGCAAGTCGTGGGAGGAGAGGAAATCCACACCCAGGATAGGCTAATCACCTCAGCCACCACGAAGGACCAGACGAAGGGCGAGGCAGGCGTGAAGGAGTAGGCGGAGAGTGCGCGTACCATAGGTGGCGATAGGGGTGTTATTGGCGGCCAGAAGGTCGTAAGCGGTGCTGGGCTTGGCGAGGCGATCATTTGACGAGGGCGGCACAACACTGACCTCCGCCCCCGTATCCACCAGGTAACGCATCCCCGACATCGTTTCGGCCACCCAAAGCAGCGTCCGGCGGCCAGGGAGTGGTGGCGACGGAGGTCGGAGGCGCTGCAGGAGACTGGTTAGGCGAGCGGGCGCGGGGTAATACGAGAATCTGTGGTGGGTTGACCAGGGGCGGAGGGGCACGACTGCACCTGTGCAGGGAGTCGGGCGGCGATATGCGGGGATCAGGCGGGTTGTTCATCAGGATGATATGGCCCGGAGAGTGCCTCGCGGTGGAGGCCCGAGAGATGGGGGCGGGAGACAGGTGCACGTTCACCGACTCCCGCGCTGGTCGTTTCCCGACCACGAACATGGAGATTGACAATTCCTGGCTGCCGCGCCTAAGCGACCATGGTAATAACAATACTTGCAGTTAGTAGGGAGTGGAGAGCTGAGAAGGCGGCCTCTAATCGCTGAATGGCGGAAGCCATGTCGGAGAGGCGGGCATCCGTTGAAGAGCTGTACGCCAGGGCATTGCCATGGGCCCCTCGCGCCCCGGGGCTCTCCAGCGCACTGACGAATTTCGTGGAGCCGGCAAGGGTGTCACTTGGGGTAAACACCGCGGGCGCCCAGACCCATCGGAGGTGCTGCAGGCACAGGAGTGGTGAGGGGGCAGAGGAGGGCGGAACGAGGTGTAGGCCGCGTGAATTTTGTCAACGAGCTCCGAGTATTCGTTGATGGTGACCGGGCCCCGTAAGGCCGCCAGCTGCACGTGAACGAGGTGGGGCATGAGGCTGGTGTGGCGGTAACGAAGCATTTCCTCGGACAATGGGAAACCCGCAGCCCTGTTAAGGTCCTGTATGCGGGAGAGGAATGCTGCAGGGCGACGTCCGTCATATTGGAGCGTATCGAGTTCAGCCACGTAAGCCTCGCACGACCTGCCAAGGGCGCGGACGAGGGCAGTTTTCAACGCCTCATATTTCCCGTCAGCCGGGGGAGTTGTAAGCACTGAGGAGATGCGGGCAGCGACGTCCGACTGGATCGGCCTGACAAGTACCTGAAACTTGTGGAGATCCGTGATGTTCGGGGAGCCCGCCCACAAAGCTTCAAGGTGTATAAACCACGTGGCAATGTCGTAGGTGAAAGCCGGGAGGCGGAGGAGCCTCCTTTAGTTAGTATCCATTGTGTCGTAGCTACACTCGAGGTCACCAATTGTAGTATGTTCTTTAGCTAGACACTGGATAGACCAAACACTAAGTTCGTACACAAGTTTATTACGGCGGAAATATGTATATGTACAGCGTGGAAGGCCACGAGAGACACAGAGAGGAAGCGTGTGTGCTCGCTGTGCCGGCCGGAAGGCTACTCCCGGATACTGGTCGCGAAGGCAGGGACCGCGAGGAGGTGCGCGGGAGTTTGGGTCACCCAGAGTCAGGTCAACCACAGCTGTGTGGCGTGACCTTTAGGGGTAATTAGGCAGATGGCGTGACGGCCAACATTGGAGTCACTACACTGTAGATACTAATAAGCAGAGGTGGGCATCGCAATTTTTTTTCCAATTCCGCAATCGCAATTCCGCAATTCCGATCTGCACCAGTCCGCAATCGCAATTCCGCAATTTTTTTCAGATAGGCCTTTTCGCAATCGCAATTCCGCAATTCCGCAATTCCGCAAACTAATTTTGACATCTACAATTAAAACAAAACACCTACAATTAAAACAAAAAATGTCTCTAGACTCTTAAACATCTCTAGACTCTTAAACATCTATACAATGAAAACAAATGTCTCTAGACTCTTTATTAGTGTTTA
Source organism: Chionoecetes opilio (assembly GCA_016584305.1). Lineage (NCBI taxonomy): Eukaryota > Metazoa > Arthropoda > Malacostraca > Decapoda > Majidae > Chionoecetes > Chionoecetes opilio. The sequence goes on from JACEEZ010015821.1 coordinate 553,408, forward strand.
ATACTTCTGTATTCCTATTCTGTTTCTATCTGTACTTGTTACTTGTCCTTCACAATTAAGTCTTTGTCTCTTCTAGTGTTTTTCTTTACTTTTACACTTCACAGTCTACTGGCTAGTAATCACTAATCTAAGTAATCTACTAATCTTCCTTTTCCTCCTCCTCCTCCCACTTCTTCTGGTTCAGCGTGTGGAGGTTGGCAACTAATCACACACACGGCCAGCGTCCACGCTCTCAATCCCAAGTTCCAGCACGCACTGACTCAGTGACTGTGCTACACTTGGCAAGTTGGCAGTTGGCAGTGTTGTCTCCACAATATTTGGTGGGAACATATGTTCACGCGGGCACTTGCCACTTTGAAGGTGGTGACTGTCACAATTATTGCGATTGTGTTTCAAAATTTTGGCGGTCCGCAACCCGCAATTCTGCATTTTTTTCAGGCATCCGAAATTGCGCAATTCCGCAACCGAATTACCCATTCCGCAAGTTATTGCGATTGCGTTTCAAAATTTTGGCGGTCCGCAATGCGCAATTCCGCAATTTTTTCAGGCATCCGTAATTGCGCAATTCCGCAACCGAATTACCATTCCGCAAGTTGCGGAATTGCGGAATTGCGGACTAAAATTGCGGAATGTCCACCTTTGCTAATAAGAGTTCTGAATGACCATGAAATACCAATTTCCAGTATATGAATTGAGCATGTATACCAGCTGCATATAATTTGTCTACCCAATAAATGACGTTGTCCACCCGACGTGGAATCAACGTCAAATTTTCAGTATTACTACAGATCTTGGGAACTGTTCACCAGACCAGTACCACTACCAGAAGACAAGAGTTCAGACACTGTTCCTAAGAGTCCTCCAGTCTGTGGTCTTTGGTGAAGCATGCGGTGTATACATTCTGTCTTGAAATTAGATTGAATGTATAACTGACTAATGTTCCACCACAGCCCAGAGCCATGGCCTTTGTCTCAGGAATGGTTCTTGGACTATTTCTGATAGTGGCATTAGTCTGGAAAACAAATGCCCAGGTATCCATTTTTAGCCACTTGCAACATTAATAGTTTCGGCAATCTCATTACTATTTGAGGAGCAAGATTATCTTGCTCCTCAAATACTCCTCTCCTGGGCTGTGGTGAAGCATATTAGTCAGGTATACATTCAATCTAATTTCAAGACAGAATGTAGACACCGCATGCTTCACCAAAGACCACAGACTGGACTCTTAGGAACAGTGCCTGGACTATGTCTTCTGGTAGTGGTACTGGTCTGGTGAACAGTTCCCAAGATCTGGAGTAATACTGAAAATTTGACGTTGATTCCACGTCAGATGGACAACGTCATTTTTACAACAGGAATTCAACGGGAATCCCAATGTTAACCATGATTCAACGTTGAAAAGCAGACGTCTTTTCAATGTTGGAATCCCATCGTTGATTCCACGTTGAAAAGCAGACGTCAATTCAATGTTGGAGTCCCAATGTTGATTCCACATTGAAAAGCAGACGTCGATTTTCAATGTTGGAATCCCATTGTTGATTTCACGTTGGATATATTACGTTAAAAAAAACCTTTCAAAATCAATAAGTTCTCAACGTAGATTCTACGTTGACATAACTGTAGTCCTGACATAAATTCAACGTTGAATCAACGTAGATGTGCCTGCTGGGCGGTAGAGTGAGATTTGTTAGGATTAGGATGGCCACGTCGTTGGAGCTCAGTGAGGGTGTTATGATGGCTGGGAGTGGAAAAGAAGTGGAGAGTGGAAGGAATGAGTCTCAGGTAGCTTCGAGTGTGGTGGAGGTTGAGAGAGTGGTTGAGTCAGGGTACAAAGTAGCTTGTTGCGGAGTTCTGAAAACTCTGCTTGAGACGATTGAAGACTTGATAAAGCGTTTTGCAAGTGAAGTGAAACGATTTGAAAAGTGTTGTGAAAAAGCAGGAGAGAGAGAGAGATCCGAGCTCTTAAATGTAAAGGTGTCGATTCAAGGGGATTGCCTGGTGGGGCACCTGCGAGAGACATACCTGGGGGGGTATCAGAGGATGGCTTGCCTGGTGTGGATAGTAAGGGTGGATTACCTAGTAAGTCACCTGCGGTTAGAAGATGAAAGGTGGTAGAACAAGGAGGGGCTCGTCCGAGGCAGAGGAAGGATAACACTGACCAGGTAGATTGCAGGAATTCCTTTCAGGTATTCTCGGGACTGCAAGAGGAGGAAGAGGAGGTAGAGGATAAAAGGGTAGATAATACAACTACCCGAAGGTAAAATCTTGGTTGTTGGGTACAGTCAGGTTAGGTACCTGGATAGCGAGTTTTGTAACAGAGACAATCAATCAATCATTGGGGGCATACGCCGGGGGGCGCGTCGCCTCGCCCACCCTACGACGCCACTCCCTGGGGTCACCACGCGCGAGTCTCCATGCAGGCTCCTTTCCCATACCAAGCAGCTCTCGACAAGAAGTATCAACTTGCCCCAGCCACGAGCCTTGTGGGCGCCCACTTGGCCTCCTCCACGCCGGATTGTCTCTTACAGATACAACCCGATGGGAAGGATCGGTTTCAGGGTAGCGTGCCACATGCCCATATAGCCCAAGTTGGCGCTAACGGACTATGCAGGTAATAGGCCTCGATTCAGTCTCACGGTGCAATCGCTGATTTGACACGTAATCATCCCAGCGATACCCTATGATTCTGCGAAGACACTTATTACCAAAGGCATTGATTCGTCTCTTCAAGTCACTATTTAGTGTCCATGTCTCACAACCATAGAGTAAGACAGGGATCACAAGCGACTTGAAGATCCGGATCTTTGTCCTCCTGCACAGGTACCGACAACGCCAAATACTCCCGCTGAGCGAGTCCATAACACCGTGGGCTATGCCAATCCGCCGTAAGGCTTCTTGACGTGACCCGCCGTCATTATGGACTGCGCTACCAAGGTATGTAAAACTTTCCAAGATCTCAATGTCCTCGCCACACGCATGAACAGACTGTACTGCTTCGTCTAGTAAGTCTCCAAACACCTGGACCTTGGTCTTGAGCCAGGAGACCTCAAGTCCCAAAGGCTTTGCCTCCTCGTGCAGCGCCTCGAGAGCCATCACCAGGACCTCCAGCGACTCAGCAAAGATTACTGCATCATCGGCAAAAACAAGATCAGTGATCTTGGTGTTGCCGACGGATGCTTCACAATCCCTTTGATCTACAACCTTGTCCAATACCCAGTCCATACAAGCGTTGAAAAGTGATGGGGCAAGGACGCACCCTTGCCTCACTCCTGTATTCACAGGAAAGAAGCTGGATACACCTGCCCCACACTTCACAGCACTCTCAGTCCCAGAATACAGACCAGTTATCAAACCAATAGTCCTTGCAGGAATCCCTCGAAGTCGCAGAAGATCCCAGAGTAACTCACGATGCACTGAGTCAAACGCCTTCTTGAGATCAACATAGGCTGCAAGCATCCCCTGTCGAAACTCACGTCGGCGTTCCACCAGGACACGAAGCGCTAAAAGTAACAAGAGACAGGATGCGTAGAAAGCGGGTGTGTTTCCTAGGGAAGGGGATAGTTCATGTTAGTGATAAGGTAGATGAGTGCATAGCAGACCAAGGGAACAAGCCCATTGTTTGCCTGAGCGCGGGAGAAAACGACGTTGATTGTTTAAGGAGTGAAGAACTGCTACGAAGGTTCAAGGAGGCTGTAGGTAAGGTTAGGGATAGGGGTGGGGTCCCTGTGGTGTGTGGTGTCCTTCCGAGGCGCACTGTTGACGACGAGTGGTACTCCAGGGCGATTGATCTGAATTGCCGACTGACATTTTATTGCAAAGCCAATGGTTGGGCCTTTGTCGATAACTGGGACCTTTTTTCGGGCAGAACAGCCTCTACCACAGGGATGGGGTGCACCTTTCGAGGAAAAGGGTTCAGATCTTGTCTGAATCCCTTGAAAGGGAAGTAGGTGATTTGCAGGCTTTTTTAAGATAGATATTGGTAGGATTAGACACTGGTATCAAAGGAAAGGAAACCAGTGACACTAGAAATTGTTTTAGAAGGCAGGGAACTAACGTGATTCGTAAGAAGAGAGAGAGAGGAAGGGGTTAGATAGAGCTATAGGGAAAATTGACACGAAGAAGAAGAGTAGCTTAAAGGTTTACTATACAAACTGTAGGAGTATTTTAAACAAGATAGATTTACTGAGAGGAATATCTAGTGTAGAAGATTTTGATATAATAGCATTAACAAAAACATGGTTGGATATGTCAGGCAAGGTATTTAATTCAGAAGATGAGATAGCGGGGTATAAGTTATTCCACAAGGACAGGTTAGACAGGAGAGGTGGAGGAGTTGCGCTTTATTTTTTTATTTTTTTACATCACAAAGAACTGGCCAAGGGCACAACAAAAATGGATGCTTTAAAGCAAAAATGGATTGAAGGGCACAACAAATGCTTTATGCAAGTGATACATAGCAGTGTTGTGTTAATAATGTTATAAAAACAGATGACAGCATAGAGTCTATATGGGTGGAGGTTACGGAGGGAACTGAGAAAAGGGTTTTAGGTATAGTGTATAGGCCTCCAAACGACGAGTTTGACGCATACAAAGCGTCAAAACTAATCCAAGGGTGTCAGCCCTATCAATACGTCAAAAAGTCAATCTTTTCAAAGCATCTAAAAAGCTGGATCTCATCAATGTGTCAAAAAGCTGAAACTGACTAGATGTTATCAAATAATAAAAAACACCAGATGTTTTCAATGCATCAAAATTGGATGAAATCCTATCGATGCATCAAAAACTTCAAATCTTTGCAGTGTCAAAAACATCTTCAGATCTTAGCAAAGCATCAACACACATTATGTACTGGTACAGCAGATGAAGCACAATGCGCACAATAAGAACACAAGATGCATATCAATTTCCGTCTTTATTTCAAGTACCTTACTTGAACAATAACCTAAGAATCATAAAATTGAAATAAAAATATCATACTTCCTTCCGAATACAGGAAATTGAAGCGGGTAGTGTACTAGTATACTAATCGGCAGCTTTCAAGACTAGAAATGAAGCAGCATTTTATATCTTACATAATGAATATTTCGAATTGCTCCTGCACCGGGACTATGCAGATGGGACATTGATTTCCCATGGCTTCCATGACGTTGCTGCAGCCTGCACAGACCTGAGCATGATTGCAAGGCCTGAAACAGATCGTTATGTTGCTGAGAAGCTTGATTTTCTTGGTCAACAGCAACTTCATCATCATCATCCAGTTCTTATCCGTCCCGAGATGGGGTTGTCTCTAGAAGCAGAAGATGTGTGTCCATCGTGTAGGCCACAGCCGAGATAAACTGCATGTGATTGTACTCCCCTCTTGCATATTCCAGATTTGTTTCATAGGCCTTCTTCCTGGACTTGCTGATGTTCAAGCTCCGGTCCAGCCTCTCCAGGTCATTCTCCGTGTCTTCTTTCATGTGATTGATGTGCCCAACAAAAGACCACATGGACGGGTGATGCACCCGTATTCTAGCACAGCCTTTAACCTGGAATGGAATGACTCGCAAAAATTATTGGTTCCATAAGGAAAATCATAAACTGAAAATTTCTGTGGAGTCACAGTGTTGAGCCAGTAACGAAAGAAGTACTGCCGGAATTTGCGGATGTTTGTCCTGGTGTGGTTGTTCACGTTCATGGGCTGATCAAACAAGGCAAGGGTAATGACTGATCTGGTTGGCTGGCAAATACGGTGTTGACATGAGCTTTTTCAGGAAGGTCTTAAACAGGTTGTTCTTGTACAGATCAGTTAATCCGAACTTCTGGCACTTGCGCCACAGCGCTTGAGAGTAGTGAAATTGACAGTCACAGAATCTGGCTGAGGGAAATCAATCAATCATTGGGGGCATACGCCGGGGGGCGCGTCGCCTCGCCCACCCTACGACGCCACTTCCGGGGGTCACCACGCGCGAGTTCCCATGCAGGCTCCTTTCCCATACCAAGCAGCTCTCGACAAGAAACATCAACTTGCCCCAGCCACGAGCCTTGTGGGCGCCCCCTTGGCCTTCTCCACGCCGGATTGTCTCTTACAGATACAACCCGATGGGAAGGATCGGTTTCAGGGTAGCGTGCCACATGCCCATATAGCCGAAGTTGGCGCTGACGGACTATGCAGGTAATAGGCCTTGATTCAGTCTCACGGTGCAATCGCTGATTTGACACGTAATCATCCCAGCGATACCCTATGATTCTGCGAAGACACTTATTACCAAAGGCATTGATTCGTCTCTTCAAGTCACTATTTAGTGTCCATGTCTCACAACCATAGAGTAAGACAGGGATCACAAGCGACTTGAAGATCCGGATCTTTGTCCTCCTGCACAGGTACCGACAACGCCAAATACTCCCGCTGAGCGAGTCCATAACACCGTGGGCTATGCCAATCCGCCGTAAGGCTTCTTGACGTGACCCGCCGTCATTATGGACTGCGCTACCAAGGTATGTAAAACTTTCCAAGATCTCAATGTCCTCGCCACACGCATGAACAGACTGTACTGCTTCGTCTAGTAAGTCTCCAAAACACCTGGACCTTGGTCTTGAGCCAGGAGACCTCAAGTCCCAAAGGCTTTGCCTCCTCGTGCAGCGCATCGAGAGCCATCACCAGGACCTCCAGCGACTCAGCAAAGATTACTGCATCATCGGCAAAAACAAGATCAGTGATCTTGGTGTTGCCGACGGATGCTCCACAATCACTTTGATCTACAACCTTGTCCAATACCCAGTCCATACAAGCGTGAAAAGTGATGGGGCAAGGACGCACCCTTGCTCACTCCTGTATTAACAGGAAAGAAGCTGGATACACCTGCCCCACACTTCACAGCACTCTCAGTCCCAGAATACAGACCAGTTATCAAACCAATAGTCCTTGCAGGAATCCCTCGAAGTCGCAGAAGATCCCAGAGTGACTCACGATGCACTGAGTCAAACGCCTTCTTGAGATCAACATAGGCTGCAAGCATCCCCTGTCGAAACTCACGTCGGCGTTCCACCAGGACACGAAGCGCTAGGATACGGTCCGTTGTTGACTTACCAGACGTGAACCCAGACTGCTGAGGTCTCTGATGCTTCACCAGATGACTGCGAATTCGCGGCAGCAATAGATGGACAAGCACCTTGCCTGGTACGCTGAGCAATGTAATACCGCGGTATAGTCCTTGAGCCAACCGGCCATATTTGAAGTGAATGCTCGGCGGGGGGAGTAATTCTCATTATGATTTTCCATTAGGGCAATATCTCAGGTATCAGAAAATGCATGATGGACATCTGAGAACGGTAGCTTAGTGCCCGGATGGACGCCATCTTTGAAACCACCCAGCTCGAAAATGCCCATTTGGTGGGGTACATTGTTGCACGTGTTCTGGACTTCTATACTAGCTATCGATGTGGTTGACGACTAAATATACGTCCAATGTGTACCGTCTAAATAAAAAATAATATGAAGCATTTTGTTATAGATTAATTATTATAAAAAATCAATTATCGAAAAAAAATCATATATTTTCAATATTTTATTATTAGACTTGTACTTTTTTTAGTGAAACAACACTGGTATGATTTTCCAAATTATGCATTTTGCTACACCGTTTATCTGTCTATAAAAATAAACTCAACAAGTACAACATATCATCCACCACGAGTTACAACAAATATATGTAAAGAGGCATAAAATGACTTAGGCCGCCGCTGGCATTATCTATTCTGACGATAACGCAAGTTAGGAATGTCGTACGGAGAGGATTTTAACACCATACGATATCTAATAAGCAGGCGGAAATTGTTACATAGGAAATCTGCACTTTGGGGCCATCTTGGATTTCAAAATGGCCGCCAATTATATTAATTATTCATTACTAGAGTTTGGAAAGGACGTATGGAGCTGATTTAAACACCATACGATGTATATTCCTAATAAGCAAGCGGAGGTATCATTGAACATGTCATGTTTAGTCAAATAACACCGGTATGATCTTCCAAATTATACATTTTGCTAAAACCGTTTATCTGTCTATAAAGATTTCAGGCAATTTGGCCTGCATTATAATAGAGAACAACATATGCTATACAATATACAGTGCACACAAAGTTATCATCAGAGTCGCCATCAGAGTCATTGGATCCTGAGCCACGATAGCATCATCCTGCACCATGTTGGAGCATCCCTGCAGCTTACACACAAAGTGCACTTCAACCCATTCAGTATGCAGGAGCAATCTGACGGTCGACACGTCCTTCTGCATGTGCATGAGATGAGATTCAAGACGACATTGGAGCTGTAGACCCGCCATCCATCGGATTTTGAGCGAACCGCCATCATCGAGTTCCAGCCATGTCCTGCTGATGGTGCTGGGACGTCTGGCAGGTTTTCAAGGCTGCGTCGCAGATAGCCGCTGATAGTTGGGCCCTAAGCGTATGCTGCATCAAGGAGTCTTCACAAGGCGGCAATTGTCCAGATTCGATCTGGCCCTTCTTTGCACAGAACATGTGATAAACGGAGTGAATTAGCACCGACGATCTTCGTGTTCCTGGCGTACAGCTGACACGTGAAGGCCTGAATGCTATTGAAGACGTCTGTTGGTACATTCCACGAAGATCCCAGATCTGTGAATGCTTGAAGATACAGATCATTCGCTTGCACAAGCTTCAAAGCCTTTATCTTTCCTTGGCTAGCCAGAGCACTAACAGTGTCACACCCGCTCCATGCATGAAGCCCTGGCAATGCACTGCAAACTCCAGACCCCAAACCGCAGCCAACTTTCCAACGTCAATCATTCTGACTCGAACCTTTGTCCTCGTCTGATGAAGAGCTGACTATCGATGGTTCTGCTGAGATGAAGACTGATGATCCGAACGTCGGTGTCATCTGCCACTAAGATGATCGTCCTTGTAGTGGGTAGCGGCGTGCTTTGCGTGGAGAAAACATACGCGTGTCTGCTTCCTCGTGGCTACATTCGAGTGCTTGCACCAACTTCCACCTATCGCGGGTCAGTACCAGACATTTTTCACCACAGGTGACTATACAGTGTTCTGTTGCCTAGCTTTTCGCGATTTGTTTCATGTTTCCACGACTCCGCCAGAAAACACAACCAGTTTCTCCTTTGTCTGGCTGCAAGCAAGCGACGTTCTGATCATCAGTCTTCATCTCAGCAAAACCATCGATAGTCAGCTCTTCATCAGACGAGGAACAAAGGTTCGAGTCAGAATGATTGACGTTGGAAAGTTGGCTGCGGTATTGGGGTCTGGAGTTTGCAGTGCATTGCCAGGGCTCATGCATGGAGGCGGGTTGTGACACTGTTAGTGCTCTGGCTAGCCAAGGAAAGATAAAGGCTTTGAAGCTTGTGCAAGCGAATGATCTGTATCTTCAAGCATTCACAGATCTGGATCTTCGTGGAATGTACCAACAGACGTCTTCAATAGCATTCAGCCTTCACGTGTCAGCTGTACGCCAGGAACACGAAGATGTCGGTGCTAATTCACTCCGTTATCACATGTTCTGTGCAAAGAAGGGCCCAGATCGAATCTGGACAATTGCCGCCTTGTGAAGACTCCTTGATGCAGCATACGCTTAGGGCCAACTATCAGGCGGCTATCTGGCGACGCAGCCTTGAAAACCTGCCAGACGTCCCAGCACCATCAGCAGGACATGGCTGGAACTCGATGATGGCGGTTCGCTCAAAAATCCGATGGATGGCGGGTCTACCAGCTCCAGATGTCGTCTTGAATCTCATCTCATGCACATGCAGAAGGACGTGTCGACCGTCAGATTGCTCCTGCATACTGAATGGGTTGAAGTGCACTGTTGTGTGTAAAGCTGCAGGGATGCTCCAACATGGTGCAGGATGATGCTATCGTGGCTCAGGATGCCAATGACTCTGATGGCGACTCTGATGATTAACTTTGTGTGCACTGTATATTGTATAGCATATGTTGTTCTCTATTATAATGCAGGCCAAATTGCCTGAAAATCTTTATAGACAGATAAACGGTTTTAGCAAAATGTATAATTTGGAAGATCATACCGGTGTTATTTGACTAAAACATGACATGTTCAATGATACCTCCGCTTGCTTATTAGGAATATACATCGTATGGTGTTAAAATCAGCTCCATACGTCTTTCCAAACTCTAGTAATGAATAATTAATATAATTGGCGGCCATTTTGAAATCCAAGATGGCCACCAAAGTGCAGATTTCCTATGTAACAATTTCCGCCTGCTTATTAGATATCGTATGGTGTTAAAATCCTCTCCGTACGACATTCCTAACTTGCGTTATCGTCAGAATAGATAATGCCAGCGGCGGCCTAAGTCATTTTATGCCTCTTTACATATATTTGTTGTAAACTCGTGGTGGATGATATTTTGTACTTGTTGAGTTATTTTTATAGACAGATAAACGGTGTAGCAAAATGCATAATTTGGAAAATCATACCAGTGTTGTTTCACTAAAAAAAGTACAAGTCTAATAATAAGATATTGAAAAATATATGATTTTTTTTCGATAATTGATTTTTATAATAATTAATCTATAACAAAATGCTTCATATTATTTTTTATTTAGACGGTACACATTGGACGTATATTTAGTCGTCAACCGCACATCGATAGCTAGTATAGAAGTCCAGATACACGTGCAACAATGTACCCCACCAAATGGGCATTTTCGAGCTGGGTGGTTTCAAAGATGGCGTCCATCCGGGCACTAAGCTACCGTTCTCAGATGTCCATCACACCTTTTCTGACACTTGAGACATTGGTCTAATGGAAAATCATAATGAGAATTACTCCCCCCGCCGGAGCATTACTTTTGGTCTGGCTCAAGGACTAGTAATTGTTGCAGTCCTGACGGTCCCCTTTCCCTTTCCAGATAGGGACGACCAGCCCCCTTTTCCAGTCAGGAGGAATGGTACCTGATTGCCACACGGCAGTCAGGACAGCATGCAACCCGCGGATCATGGCCTCACCCCCAGCTTTGAGGAGCTCTGCACTGATATTACAAACACCAGCTGCCTTTCCACCCTTCAACTTTGCTACAGCCTCTCTGACTTCATCAAGAGAGGATGCGGTTTCGTCAATGGGAGGATCGGCATCCACTGCCTGTAACCCAGTGGTGTGAAGCTGCTCAGTTGGAGGGTCCACCGTGAACAACTGCCCAAAGTATTCAGCCCAACGGCCATCTGCCCATCCATGTCCGACACGAGGCGCCCATCTGCTGTTCGAATAGCACTCGCCCGAGAAGGAGACTTGGAACGGAGCTTCTTCAGGGCTCGGTAGGCGGGTCGGAGGTCATTAGCTTTCAAATGACCCTCGACATCCTCAGCGAGACTCCTGACATACCTCTCCTTGTCTCTCCTCAGCAGGGTTCTAGTCCGGCGTGACAGAGCCCTGTGCTGGTCCCGGTTCCCAGCCAGCCTGGCAGCGCGACTCTCCTCGATTTCTCCAGCGTCTCCGTCGAGACAAACCACGCCTTGACCTCGGGCGCTCCCCAATACACTCCTTGGCAGCCTGTAGAGTTTCACGTTTGAAGGTATCCCACAGTTCTACAGGATCCCCGAGAGCACCGAGCACATCAAACCGATTTGAGACTGCCATCGCATACTCATGAGCACATGTCAAGTCCTTCAGTTTCTCAAGATGAAACACAGTATGGTTACCTCTTGAGATTCTTCTGGACTTGACATGAAGCTTAAGTGTAGCAACAACAAGTCTGTGATCTGTTCCAAAGAACTCAGCACTCCGGTAAACCCTGCAGTTCTGGAGGATCCTCCAACGAGTACTAACGAGGATGTGGTCGATCTCCTTAGCTACCCCACCGGCATTACTATACCATGTCCAGCGGTGTAGCTCTGGTCTCTGATACCAAGAGCCTGCAATTCTCAACCTTCTGAACCTTGCAAAGTTCAGAAGCAGAGAACTGTTGGTGTTTCTGGTACCGGAGCCATGGGGACCAACACACAACTCGTAGCCAAGAGGGAAAGGATGCTTGGAATGCATTTCTACTCCCCATCTCATAATCGCCCATGCATGTATCAGGTCCATATTCAGGGGCTAACTCACGAATTTTGTCAGTGAACTTTTGATACAATGCCTGTGACTTTCCTGTCATCAGAACGCTGGTCACGGGTAGAGCCTTGTCTCCGAAGACTGTCATGATGGAGAAGAACTGGTAGAACAGGACTGGAACACAGAAGAACGTTGCGTCATAAAAGGCGTGTTACAGCTCTGCTAGCCTTGGCATAGGTGAATATAAAATAACACAATATGTCATGGACTTACCCGAACGCAACTGTGCCACCATATGGGTGATTTCTTGTGACATCGTTGAAAATGGCACGAAGGGAGTTGTTTGTTCGGTCAGTCGGTCATCCGGTTCGGTCATTCAGGCTGCTTCTTTCAGGCGGTTGCGGATGTCTGTCAGAGGGTTGTAGAATTCTGTGCCGTGGTTGTGTTCCCTCTTTTCCGTCAGTGTGTCAGTCGCCTTGATGATACTGGCAGTCCCTCTGCAGTTTTTGTTGGCACATTTGAGGTACAGCATGGAGTCAGTGTTGTTGGCAATTTTTTACCGCCAGCCCAGGGAGCTCTTGTATATGGTTGTCCCATGGTGGATGTTAACTCGAATAATGGATATAGTTGGCCGGCATTTAGAAAATAGATGGCACTTTACCTTGTTGATGAGAAGATGTTACCTTGTACGATGAGACCCCGTTCTTATATGCCATTATATGCTTTATATTATATGCATTATATGCTTATATGGTCCCCTTCGTGACCATGACCATATCACTTGTTGGTTCGAGACTTAAGTTCCCAAGCCGGTCTCGAGCTTACTGTGTCATACTGCTTCGGTCGTTGATGTTGTAGTATTTGCGTTAGGTTCCAGTAGGTTTTTGATACTTTGATAACTTCTGGATTTTTTGATGCTTTGATGACTTTTGTCAGTTTGATGCTTTGATAAGCTCTGTAATTTTTGATGCATCGATGACTTCTCACTTTTGATGCTTTGAAATTATATGAGCTTTTTTGACACTGATAGGATATGGTGATAAAACTGTTTTGACAAAATCAAAACATCTGGAAAATTTTATGGATTGCTAAGTTTTTGCAGATTTGATGAAATGATAGGATCAGTTTTTGACGTTTTGATGCGCCCCCCTCCAAACTTATGTAAAGAGGATTCAGTTCCTATATGGCAAGAAATAAGCAAGGCTTGTAGATATAATCGATTATGCGTGGTAGGAGATTTTAATCTTAGGAACATAGACTGGGATTTAATTGTAGGAGACAATGACGCAGAGGAATAATTGTTAAATCTAGTTCAGGATTACTTTGTAGGGCAACAATCAAGGAGCCTACTACGGGAGATAATATTCTAAACGTTTTACTAACAAACAGGAAAGATTTAGTTACAGAGGTGGAAAATTGAGGTCAGTTAGATAATAGCGATCATTGTGAAATTAGGTTTTGCTTAAAATGATAAGTAGGATCTAGAAGTGTTAATAGGCATAGAGTAGCTACCTGACTTCATAAAGGCTAATTATGCAAGAATAAGAAGACACCTGGAAAGGATTAACTGGGGTTGTAGGATGGAAGGAAAGGTGAGGTCGGAGGTCCGGGCGGAGAGAGGTGTCAGTGAGGTCAGTGCTGACGAGGATTATACATCCTTTGTCAGCAATTTAATTGCAGGTCAGAAAAAGAATATTCCTTATAGGGCGATAAAATCAAGGAAAAAGACCCCAAATGGATGACTGCGAATTTAAAACACAACATAGGAGAAAAAAGAAACATGTACATAAGGGTCAAGGCAGGACAGGTGACCAGAGATCAGTATAACGTTATGGCTAAGACAGTGAAACAAGAACAGCAAAAAACAATTATGAAACTGATTAAGGTCGATGGCCAGGCAAAGACCGACCCTAAGGGATTTTTTCAGGTCTATAAGACAAAAAGTAGGGTATTAGTGGGACCCTTAAAAATAGAGCAGGGAGATATTATAAGTTCTGATGATGATATGTGCAAAATTTTAAATGATTATTTCTTGCGTGTTTTTACTCAGGTGGATATGCAGATGGTACCTGATAGTGTGTAGATGTTTAGAGGAAAGGATGATGGGAAACTCAAAAATATTAAGATAACTGGGGAAATGGTTGAAGAGGGAATAGATAGAATGAAGAATTTTTAGTCACCAGGACCAGATAAAGTTTATCCCAGAGTATTAATATAATGCAAAGAGGTTGTTAATGAGTCGTTAGTGCATATATTTACGAAATCAGTTGATATAGGGGAGGTGCCGTTAATGTGGAGGAAGGGAGATGTAATCCCCATATTTAAGAAGGGTGATAGAGGATTAATGTCAAATTATCGACCCGTTAGTCTAACGTCAGCGGTAGGTAAATTATTGGAATCTAATCTGTTATTGCAAAAACCATTAGAGAGCATTTATAAAAGCATATTTGGTAAATGATTCACAACATGGATTCACCTAGGGTAGATCATGTCTCACCAATTTATTGAGTTTTTATAGGAAAGTTTATGAGACAGCAAATAATGATGAGGATTATGATATAGTATACGTGGACTTTAGTAAGGCATCGACAAGGTACCACACGAGAGACTCGTGTCTTAAATAAGGTTAAGGCACATGGAATAGATTGGAAGGTTCTTCGATGGATTAGATCTTGGCTAAGTGATAGACAACAAAGAGTTACAATATTAATGGTTCGGTTCTAAATCTGAATGGGGGCAGATGACAAATGGGGTTCCACAAAAGTCTGTTTTGGGTCCATTACTATTTTTAATTTACACCAACGACTTAAATAGTGGTATTAGCACTGATATCAGCAAGTTTGCTGATGATACTAAGGTAGGTAGGATATAGATCACTGTCTGTTGTAAACATATTGCACGGAAACTTAGATAAATTAAATGAGTGGGTAGTCAAGTGGCAGATGGAATTTGATATTGATAAGTGTAGCGTAATTAATGATGGTTGAAAAAATCTTGGTAATAGATACGCAATGTAGCTATCGCTGAAAAGATCAGAAGGTGAGAAAGATCTGGGAGTGAGGGTGAGCTCAGACTTCCGTCCTAGGAAACAATGTATAGGTTCCTTGCACTGACGTCACGATCATGCCAAATGCCGCCCGTCGGCGGTCTGATATTTTTGGTGGAGGATCAACAGCTGGTCGGCGAGGCTGAAGATGTCAAATAATATGGTAATTTTTCCCTACCAAATATATATGTATCAGTATAAATGATATACTGTTATCTTCGGAAATGTTTTTTCTATAATATTATCACATAAAACACAGTAAAACACACTAAATAAATGCCATTATGAGACTGAAGAAATATGCATCAACTTAATATTCACTTAAACTCGTCGCCATTTACAATTTTGTGAAACAACTTATAACATGGAGCATATCAATAGAAGCGGAATTGTATTAGCTGTCCATTGATATATTCAGTTTTCTGATAAATTAACTAGCACCATGCATGAATTAGCGTTAACTAAATAAACTAGGAAATAGACGTCCACACTAAAGATGTGGAACGTGTCCAAGCTCGCACAGGCTAAAGTCAACTTTTGAAATACCCTCACCTTAAAATACTTCTAGTGGTGGTGTGGTGGTGGTGGTGGTGGTGGTGGTGGTGGTGTGGTGGTGGTGGTAGTGGTGGTAGTGGTGGTGATGATGGTGGTGGTGATGATGGTGGTGGTGGTGGTGGTGGTGGTGGTGGTGGTAGTGGTGGTGATGATGGTGGTGGTGGTGGTGGTGGTGTGGTGGTGGTGGTGGGTGGTGGTGGTGGTGGTGGTGGTGGTGTATTTCATAATTGTTATATGCGAATGTTGAAGCAACCTTCGCTCGCTTGGACAATAACACGGGTTTATACTTACATTTTCTTCCTCCTCTCTGTACCCACGGCTGAAATGGCTTATTTAACACCTCGCGCACACCCTACCACATATATAACACCACGCTAACCCTAAATAACACCTATAACGGCTTTAGGAACACGAGTTATAGTGGTTATATGAGGACTAACACAAGCGGCCTGCCTCCTCGGCGACTCAGACACTGTTGTTGTGAAGGCTACGAACACATTTTATTTCCACTGCACTAATGCACTACTTTCGCCACTGCACTAATGTCGCCAGGCACAATATATTACGAATTTTAGCATAAATGCTAAAAGCTCGCTTCGCTCGCTTGGACATTGAGTTAAGAGACGAAATATAACTTTCTGTGCCAAATTTCTTCCTTTGCGCCTGTATATTTCTTGCCTACAAAAGTCACAAGAAGAAGAAGAAGAATTCGTGGAAACATTTTATAAGCCTATATGATACCTGATTTCCGCTGAAATTGGTGTCCAAGCGAGCGAAGCGAGCTTGGACAATAACACAGTAACAGAAATCCTTCAGAGACTTCCAAACGTCAATCAGTACGGCAGCTTTACCGGGAACTGAGAATTAACTCACGGGAGTCTGAGATAGGACCTCAGAACACGTACTGTACCGACACTGTGCGAAAACCGGACGAGAACGATACGACTATTTCGAGACTTACAGCGAATCTCTCTCTCTCTCTCTCTCTCTCTCTCTCTCTCTCTCTCTCTCTCTCTCTCTCTCTCTCTCTCTCTCTCTCTCTCTCTCTCTCTCTCTCTCGTAATTTAGAGATATATACACGAAAGTTTATATATTCTCCGTATCTTTCGAATTTCCCTATATTTTGGTATATTTTCAATTTTCTTCCCTGTTTCCCTGTAGTGACCTGAATTTCCCTTAAACAGGGAAATTTCCCTGCATCCGGTAGCACTGCCCGGGCGCTGCCGCCATGGCCTGCCACTAACACAGTTACCAGATCTCGCTCATAAAATATCCTTATTTGGAAATTAAAACTCCCCTTTTTTATTCATATTTCCCGTCACACACACGCACACGCACATATAAATATTTAACATGAAATCAATGGTTTCTTTTTTCCCCATTTATTCCTTTTACTTTCCCTTTCGAAGCCAAAACAATTTCGTCAAACCTATAACTTATGACTTGGCAACACTTTTATGGCCTGCACAGTGCACAGCCTAAAATAAGCCGTTGTACGCGTATAATCTGTAAATAAAAATACATTAGACATACATTAACTCTTATTTGTTATTCATAT
Source organism: Chionoecetes opilio (assembly GCA_016584305.1). Classification (NCBI taxonomy): domain Eukaryota; kingdom Metazoa; phylum Arthropoda; class Malacostraca; order Decapoda; family Majidae; genus Chionoecetes; species Chionoecetes opilio. The sequence continues at coordinate 570,606 of JACEEZ010015821.1, forward strand.
AGTGAATAGTTCCTGCATAAATGAGTTAAGAGACGAAATATAACCTTTTGTGCCAAATTTCTTCCTTTACGCCTGTATCCACCTTGCCTACAACAGTCACAAGAAGAAGAAGAAGAATTCGTGGAAACATTTTACAAGCCTATATGACACCTGATTTCGGCTGAAATAGGTGTTCAAGCTCGCTTCGCTCGCTTGGACAATAACATCGTCAATCGGGGTATGAACGGGCAAACACAGGCGGCTAGTAGAATTTGTTGGTCTTCCATGCTCGCATCTCCCGCGTCTGTCGTCTGCACAACGAGGGCTGTGACGTCACGTGCAAGGGACCTATTGAGGCTACAAATAAAGCTAATTGGGTGTTATGATTCATTACCAAGAGTGTTAAAAGTAGAAGTGCTGAGGTTATTCTAAAGCTTTATTTGACTCTAGTCAGACCTCACCTAGACTATGCGATTATGTTTTGGTCTCAGTATTACAGGATGGATATAGTCTAGTTAGAATCAGTGCAGAGAATGATGACCAAAATCATCATAATGATACATGAGATGCGTAACTTTAGTTATGCGGTGAGATTGAAGCTATTAAATTTACACTCACTCGAGAGGCGTAGAGTAAGGAGCGATCTAATAGAAGTTTTAAGTGGTTAAAAGGATACAATAAAGGAGATTTAGGAAAATTTCTTAATAGTTCTCCGAAGGCTAATAATCAAGGTAGAAAAAGAAGTAACGGATTCAAAATGAAAAAGCGTCAATTTAACGTCAATAAGGAGTCAATAAGGAGCTTTAAAAGGAAACTGGAACATTTCATGTATAGGGATGAAAGGTGGATGTAGGTAGTATAAAGTAACAGGAACTACCTCGTGTAGGTCTCACGGCCTCTTGGAGCTTCCTTACTTTCTTATGTTCTTCGTATAGTCCGGCAGAAGTACCATAGGACCTCATTTTGGAGTATAAATGGTTTTTTTACGTTGATTATTGATGGTAAGGGCATATATATTCAGAAACTGCCGGATGACACCTTGTCATAGTTGAGCTATTTGTGCTAGGAGGCGAAATCCAAGATGGTCGCCATCGAATCTGGGAAAATCTATTTTCCTCATATCTTCGTAACTATATGAGATAGAAACACGAATGGTAGGTCCTTTTATATGTTTTCAGGCATCAAGATTACAATACAGCCATTATTATATCAATAAAACGCACAAAAACAAGATGGCCGCCATAAATGTGTTTTTCATTGCAGAAAATGTATTTCTGAACAGCTATTACTAGATCGGATTAATGACATGCACTAGCACGGATTGGCAAGGTCTGTGTTGTATCATTCATAAAATAAACGCTTATTTGTATATTCTTTTGCATTTATTGCAACGACGCATGAGTAAATTTCGGGTTAAATCACATGAAACACAACTTGTTGGTTTAATCACTGAAAACATTTATGTATTCTGTTAAACGTAAGATATGGATTTAGATTTTCGACTGATAGTCACTGACACAAGTCACAAAATATTTGTGTTGCAGCAAATTCCATCGTGACAGGCACAGAACATTGTGCACGACAGATTGGCACTCCGGCAACCACATCTGGATGAACGACAAGGTGTGTCACTCTCGCATCCACACCTGATCAGTCGCAAGACAGCATCTGGTGCAAGGCTGACTGTATCCGGGACTGTCGTAGGTACAAGTGATCTGTTGGTTTCATCTTTCTTCCATCCATATTTTTCAACGTCCAGTTCTGGTGGATCCGCGTCTTTCACGGCGCGCCATATGGATGCTTGATGATGCGCACGTTTCACGTTTTCCTCGAAGGCCTCGCTGGTCGGTGGTAGAGAGCATAATTTTGGTGTTGATGTATACCCTTTGCCTGTTTTTGCTGCCCAAGCACTGAGTCGTGCATTTGACATCGTGTCACTGTTGTTCTGTCCATAGCAAGCAGTCATGAATTTCGTTGCCTGCTGTATCACCGAGGGCAGCGAAGCATCAATTTGTCCCAGAAGTGACAGAAGAAGGCCACTTCTTACAACTTTCAGAACAGTGCCTTTTCCAATGCCGAAACAGCAAGCAACTGTGTCGCAACCAGAAAGTGCATGAGCAGCTAGGATTTCTGGTATGATATCTATGTGCTTCTCAACGGTCTTGCCGATATCGACTATTGCTCGATCTTTGATTGGAGATTCCATACTCACCATGAACTTAAGACCATCTTCCAGATAGTAATGTAGAAGCAGTACAAACACGTCTGTGTCATCTGATAAGACGGTGATGCTTGTGGGTTTCTCCTTTGCAGCCATGAGCATTTGTTGAACGATGATGATATCTGCCTCTTCATGTGTAGTGTTCATATCCCCTCTGTTGATGATAAGTCCTCCATTGCTGATCTCAATCGGAGTTTTGTCTTGGGATGTGATGATCAGCTTGTGATTCTGTATGTGGTTTCGATGGAACGAAACGCCTCCTTTGAGTTCAGTGCAGATTATGTCAATGAGCTGCTTCTTGTTTTCAGTGACAGTCAGGATTACTTTCTGTGATGGCAGCTCCGTTGTAACCTTGAGCTGGTGAACTCTACTAGCTTCAGTGTTCCTCGCACTTCTTGTGACACCTTTTGTGCTGTACTCATAGTACCGATCAAACACCAAGTACACATCTCCTTTTTGCAGCTTCCTCTCAATATGTTGTCTGAAGTTTGACACATACGTTTTTACTGTACCACCCACAGGCCAGTGTATCACTCAGAGGAGAGCAGAACCATCGATGATTGTGATGTCTGTGTTTGTGGTGCATTTCTGGATGAGACCTCAACTTTCAGTTGAGTCTTCAACACGGATTTTCCTGTTGAGCATCTCATCTCTCCTGCATCTGTGAACATTGATGTTGGGATTGGTGCCAGCTCATGTGCGAGAACCTCCTTGATGTCCACTTGACGGGAACTGTCCTGAAGACCTACTACTCTTGAGTAGATGAGGCTGGTGTCAAACACTTTTGTTTCACCAACTTTTACACTTTTCCTCGTCACTGCCATGGTCGTGATCTTTTTGTTGATGGTATCATGGAAATGCTCCGGCCAAGTCGTTTCGAATTCAGCCATCTGTTCTCTTCCAACTTCAAGGGAATCTTGCACGTTGACTGTAGCAGAACCTACTCTGCTACTGACAATATTCACTATGCCTTCAGGATGACTCACTGGATCCAGAGGATTGATGCTCAACTCGAGAATGTGTCGGATGCCCTCTCTGTCCTTTCTGTCACTGGAGATCCTAGCTTGAGCTTCTTCTTTATGAATGATCTGCACATTACCTCCATCACCATCAACCATTTCGCTGAGGTTGAACTCCAATTTGCTGCAGAGGTGAAGACTTAAGGCCCATTTTTTTAGTGTTTCAGGCTTCAAAGTGATGCCGATGATGCCTCCTTTCCCATGGCCGTACCTCATGAAAGTAGTCTCTATGTACATGTCGCTCCAGATCCCATTCCAGATCCCAGGAATATGTCTCAGCACATGCTGTCCTTTCATGAACAGATCCAGGACCTTGGTGGGGAGAGCTTCCATCGATCTGAGATAGAAGAGGCCATATCGTGCGTAGTGCACATGGCCAGCCGCGTAGAAGTAGGGCATCATCAGGGTAAAGGCTTCAAGGTGAAGTGGCCAGTCTCCTTCCCTCTCTGCTCTGATAAACATCATCATGATGAGTACTGGCTTTATGAGTATGTCAACCCATAGTTTAGTGGTTTTACTTCTGCTGGCAAGTTCTTCCAATATGCTCATCAGATCATGCTTGCATGTAATTGGAGTTTGCTCTATGATAATCCTCAGTACTTTCTCCAACAACGATTCGTAGCGCCCTCACGTTTTGAGGAAACTTCTTACCAGTCAACATCTTCGGCACTCCTCCAAACACAGCACTCATTACTTCGGCAAGTCCGCTTTATGCCATCAAAGTACCAACGGATCCGACAAAACTCATAAGAGAATGCATTCCTCCGAGCCGCATGATGACATTTGGGAATCGGTCTGGGTAGGTCCACATTACGTGAAGAGCCACACGGTACAGTTGCAAGTCGCATTTGAAAACAACAATTTCCTGGCCTGTCTGCTGTGTGAGATGTTGTGCCTTTGCCAGGGCCGTCATCATCGTGTCAGGATCGGACGGAGTCATATCGATCAGTGGCAGATACACAGCTTTTGTTTTTGGTTGGGTTGAGATGCCTTCTTGGCGACTGTTGGCTGTGTTGTACCCATTGTACTCGGGGCATCGATCTTTGATGATGATGTCTTCCAGAAAGGCTGTGTCTGTTTTGTCAGCTCTTTGCCTTGCCAATGCTTTCTGAGCATGCATCTTCAGTGAAAGCACATATTTTTTGGCGGCCTCCTGGGGTAATGCAGGATTTTTAGATCCATTGAATCTTTCGATTTGCAAGTTAAACTCTACTGACTTTGACATCTCAGATTTCTTGATGCGCTTGATAGTTTCCTGTTGGTCAGAAGACATGCCATCTTGCTCCTTTTGTGTGAAGAGTAGCTACTGCCAAAGAATGAGTGGACAGTTTGTCATTTTGAGACGATATGTCTGCATCGAAATTGTCGGCTACTACTTGGATCAATCCAGCATCTGCATCTGATATGCCTGACAAATCAATTTCTTCTGCGGCTGACAATGCAGCTGATTTCTTGCAACGCAATATTTCGTCATAAGAGCATGTTACGCCAAAGGCGTGCATGAAATTTATGAGTTTCTTAGAGTCTCGAATCACTACTCCAAGATCAATCTGAAGACTGGTTGGGTGATTATGCAGTGCAGTTGTGATGATTGAGCCAATGAGAATGGCAGGCAGAGTCTTGTCTAATTTAGGAGACAACTTAGATAGTAGACCAAGCATGGTTTCGCTTACGGATTATGCGGCTATATCACAGTTCATTTTGGTTTCGTAGTGAAGTTTATCCTTTGGAATCTCCTTAACTTCCTTCGTAATTTTCTTGGTGACTTGTGTCAAAGCGACATCCAGACCATCGTCCTCTTCATCAACCAGTTTCAGTACTGTGGATGCTATACTACGGAAGATTAGGATACTTCCTATGCCAGGAGAACTTAGCACCAGAAGGTCCTCCCCACAACACTTAGAGACATGTTTTACCAGACTCACACGTGAGAGTTTGCTGCCCCCATATCCACTGTAGGCATTGAACATTTCCACGGAGTTCCAAATGCGCTTCGGGTCTTCCTTGAGTGCTCGAATCAAACAGTTCAGAGCATCATCCACCTCTACAGAGTTTGATGTCGAGCCTGCAGCACATGTAAGTGCTCTCTGTCCTGTAAACTTGCATCTGCATGAGCCATGGTATCGTGCGTCTGCTGCGTGTAAGTCACTGATGGCTCCCTGTATGCGCACTCTCACAGTGGTGGCCCACTCGTCATCCCTGTAATCACATGCTTCTAGCAGATACTGCTTCAGCGATTTCTCTCCTTTTCGTGCAATTTAACGACACAGGTATGGTGGCTTCCACCGAGCAGGATTCTTTGTATCTTTATCCAATAACGTACATTCCTCCCCACAGAATAAACATTGTCCCTGAAAGCTAAAGCTTGAAGCACATGAAAGTCGTGTTTTCTTGGGGGAAATCACAGAAGGTCTTCATTTTGTTTTGCTCTTTTGAGATGTCTCTGTATCTGAGTGTTGGATGTATATGTACATACACAGCTCTTGTGGCATTTCACAGTAAAGTCACGATCCTCTTGCACAGAGTCCTCAAGTACTTGATGTTTACCGTCGAGATATATTTTGCTGCACTTGATGACGGTTTCAATTCTTCTCAGTTCAGACTCGATCAGTTTTTCTGGCTTGTCATCACACGCAAACCTCCATTTGAAGAAGCACTCACTAGCCATGACTTACGAAGTACCACCGCACCGCACGAGTACCATTGGAAATACCTAGAAACAAACAAAATATTTCGTTATAAACTTAACTACACATGTATTTGTATGGCGGCTATCTTGATTGTTTTGTGTTTCATTCTAAAAATCATAGCGTTATTGGATTCCTTATGCCTGAAAACATATAAAATGACCTTTTATTCACGTTTCTAGCTCATCTAGTAACGAAGATACGAGGTGAATTATATATCCCCAGAATCGGTGGCGGTCATCTTGAATTTATGCTCCCAGCAAAAGTTGCTCAATTGTGACAAGATGTCGCCTGTCAGTTTCTGAATGTATATGTACTAAACATCAGTTAACAAGATTATATACTTGAGACAATCGGCTGCTGTATTGACTGACACACAGCTCACACACACACCTCCGTACCTTCCCAAGCTCCCTAGCACTGGGAAATCCCCGCACACGAGCACACCAACACCCCTCACACGTCAGCAGCACATCGCGAATATGTACACAATTATACTACAATACTTGAACTAGCTTTTACATGCCATGTAGCAATGGCTGTTGAGAAAGTCAATTTTCTGCAATGAAAAACACATGTATGGCGGCCATCTTGTTTTGTGTGTGTTTTATTGGTATAATAATGGCAGCATTGTAATCTTGATGCCTGAAAACATATAAATGGACCTATCATTTGTGTTTCTATCTCATATAGTTCCGAAGATATGAGGAAAATAGATTTTCCCAGATTCGATGGCGACCATCTTAGATTTCGCTTTCTAGCACAAATTGCTCAAGTATGACAAGATGTCATCCGGCAGTTTCTGAATATATATGCCCTTACCATCAATAATCATTTTTTTTTTAAACTTTATACTTCAAAATGAGGTCAAGCACATATTTGGCGTTTATCTGCCGGACTAGTATGTTCTTATGCCACGACTACGCACGCGAGGCAGATGACGTGACACAGGAAAACATTGGCCATGCCCCCTGGACCAGAATATATATATATATTATATATATTATATATATATATATATATATATATATATATATATATATATATATTATATATATATATATATACTAGCAGAAAGGGTGCCCTCCGGGCACCTTTCTCATAGCTCCTGCGGAGGGCTGTGGGACTGCGGCCCACTGTGGGCCTGCGGCCCAATGGGGGGCCTGCGGCCATGTTGTGTTATGTTGATACCTCTTAGCATTGTAAACGTTTGTTGAATGAGCTCGCATGTTGAGTCTTGCTAGCTAACTTGCTAAGTACAATACTGCAACAGTTTTTAGGTTGTTTTTGCTTGCCACGCCCACCGGGGTCGGACACACCCCTCAAAACATCTTCCATCCCCCGAAGTCGATCACGGCCAGCAATTTTGGACTACAATGTCAAGTCTGTATCTCGCACAGTTTAGCAGCCACAGCCGTTTTTAGGTTGTTTTTGCTGGCCACGCCCACCAGGGTCGGCCATGCCCATCGAAACATAGCCTATGTTCTCCGCTGGGTCATGAGGATTCCAAATATGTACGGCATGTGGGGTTTTGGCCATCTGTAGCCGAGTCTATAACGAACATACAGACACACAGACAGACAAACAGACAAATTTTGAGATTTATATATATATATATATATATATTATGGTCGTATAATATATATATTGGCGTGCCCAATGTCTTCCTGTGTGACGTCATCTGCTTCGCGTGCGTAGTCGTGGCATAAGAACATACGAAGAACATAAGAAAATAAGGAAGCTCCAAGAGGCCGTGAGACCTACACGAGGTTGTTCCTGTTACTTTATACTACCTACATCCACCTTTCATCCCCATACATGAAAGTATATATATGTATACTAGCCGCAAAGCCGCCCTCCGGGCGGACTTTTTGGCTAGCTCCTGCGGAGGGCTATTGGTGGGCCTTCGGCCCACCACCTGTGTTTGGTGGGCCTTCGGCCCACCAAACATGGACTCTCCAGATAGCCCCTTCTAACTTTCCTGAAATCATGGATGTAGAAATGTATGTATTCCCCCCACCCATTCACTCACCCATTACCCATCACCCCCCACCCATTCACTCACCCATTACCCATCACCCCCCACCCATTCACTCACCCATTACCCATCACCCCCCACCTATTCCCTCACCATCACCCATCATCCCCAACCCATCACCCCCCACCCATTCACTCACCCATCACCCCACACCCATTACCCATCACCCCACCCATTCACTCACCCATTACCCATCACCCTACATCAAGGTTTCCTCAATTCTCGCAACCCACTTTTTTTCACAATTATCGCTAATAGGCTGCTAAAAAAAAAAAAAAAAAGTGATCGGATCATCTCATCATTGGGCTTAAAACCTTCCCCTGGTCAACCCGATTCCAAAAATGTGCCATATGAGGTGATTGCGCCACGGGGGGCGGAACCTATACCAGACACACACACACACACACACACACACAGACAGACAGACTTTCGCTTATATTTACCATTACCCATCACCCCCCACCTATTCCCTCACTCATCACCCATCACCCCCAACCCATCACCCCCCACCCATTCACTCACCCATCACCCCACACCCATTACCCATTACCCCACCCATTCACTCACCCATTACCCATCACCCTACATCAAGGCTTCCTCAATTCTCGCAACCCACTTTTGTTTTCACAATTCTCGCTAATAGGCTGCTAAAAAAAAAAAAAAAAAAAAAGTGAACGGATCATCTCATAAGTGGGCTTATGACCTTCCCCTGGTCAACCTGATTCCAAAAATGTGCCATATGAGGTGTTTGCGCCACGGGGGCGGAACCTATACCACACACACACACACACACACACACACACACAGACAGACACACTTTCGCTTATATTATTATATATATATATATATATATATATATAATATATATATATATATATATATATATATATATATATATATATATATATACATACATAGTATATATATATATATATATATATTACGGTGGTCCAACAAACGGAATTTTTTTTTTTCTCCACAGGGCTAATTTTATTACACTTCACGAAAAGGAATTACACGTAAACTTTCGTTTCTCTATCTCATCACTTAGGGGTCGCCCCACTTTTCACTTTTTCTTCATCAGGTTGGTCTTTGAGGGTGTCGGGATGGCAATTCGGTGTTCGTGAAAGAGACGGAAAATGAATTGCTTCTGATCTTCATCCTTCGTCAGCGTCGCATTGTACGCCTCTGCCAGGGCCACTCCGCGTTCAGCTGCGTCGTTCACCACTCTCTGGCCTGAAACTCCTCGTACAGCTTGTCGCCCTTCCAAGCCGAAGGATCCATCTGCAGGAAGCCCTGTTTCGCTTCCTGGGCTCCGCCTTTCTTCAGGACATCGAAAACACGATGCGACCTTTTGGTGAAGAAGGCATCAAGGCGGATGTCCCGTGTGTCTTCGATTTTTGCCCGGCGTGGGTGATCTTCGGTCGGATTTTCCGTCTTCATCCGAGTCA
>JACEEZ010015821.1:585000-587500 GCA_016584305.1 Chionoecetes opilio
CATGGGCGGATAAAGCCCCTGTACATAGTAAGCAACTGGGAGGGAGAGAAAAGGGATGTAGACGCCACAGGAGACCAAACTTCTTAGAAGCTGATTTAGCATGACAAAAGAAGTTCAATTTCCTGTTCAGATTTTTAGTAAAGGATAGTCTAAGATTGTTCATTGTAAAAGAGGGAAACTGTTGAGTTTCATTGAAGAGGAGGAATTGTTGTCTAAAAAAGTTTTGTCTAGTAGATAAGTGAAACTAGTCTCATAATTGCTATTATTATCATTAGCATTAATTCACACTGTGTAAATCCTGAGATATAGGGTATATAACAAGCATGCCGGCCTGGAGCTTTCCTTAGTTCCTTTTAATTCCTATTTAGAGACTAAAAATCAAAACTAATCTCATAATTACTAGTACTATTAGTAACATTATTATTATTATTATCATTATTATTTTTATCATTACTGTCATTGTATTTTTTTATTATTATTATTGTTATTATCATTTGTATCATTATTATTATCATTTAATGATAATGATATTAGCAATATCATAATTGTAATTATTATAGCTACTATATTATCATATTAATTAATAATACTATTGTTACGCGCCTGGCGTTATGCATGTAGTGGTGATGGTGGAGGTAGTGGTGTGGTGGAGGCATGTTGGGGGTTGTGTGGTGGTTGTGTGAGAGGCTGGAGGCGTGTCTGTGTGTATGAGCGGGTGGCACCGTGGTGGTGGTGAGGCGACCTTATATGCGAGGGGGTGGATGTGGGGTGTGCAGCGGGGAGTGGGCCTGGGAGACGTGTGTTCTAGGTACCCGGGTCTCGCGGGGGGAGGGGTGCCAGAAGGACGTAAGGGTGGGTGCCTGCTCTTAACACAAAGGACAGTGAGGTTTCAGGCGTCGGGAGGAACAGACGCACGCGCTCTTGGAGGAGGCAAGGTGGTTGTGGTGGTGGTGGAACTGTGGATGTGGTGGTGGTGGTGGAGGAACAGTGTGGTTGTGGTGGTGGGGGAACTGTGGTTTTGTAACGTCTCGCCTTGCGACCATCTTCAAGCGATTGGGGGTAGATGACGTACAATAAACAGCAAAGCCGACCGGACACCCCTGCCGCCATTTTTTTCCCAAGCAGGAAAAACATCCCCACGGATTGACCAAAGGCCACATTTTTTACCCTAGTTAGTAAAATTCGTAGCGCCTCTACCCTCCCTCCCTCCACTCATTCTCTCTCTCTCTCTCTCTCTCTCTCTCTCTCTCTCTCTCTCTCTCTCTCTCTCTCTCTCTCTCTCTCTCTCTCTCTCTCTCTCTCTCTCTCTCTCTCTCTCTCTCTCTTCACACAAACACATAAAATTGGAAAGTTATTATATGCGTAAATACAGATATTATTTCAGCAAGATTAGACAGAGAGAGAGAGAGAGAGAGAGGGAGGAGAGAGAGAGAGAGAGAGAGAGAGAGAGAGAGAGAGAGAGAGAGAGAGAGAGAGAGAGAGAGAGAGAGGAGGAAGATGAGAGAGACGAGACGAGATATGGATTTGAAGGTCAGATCAGGTCAGCTGCTACTCTTTTTCTCTCTCTCTTTATTCAATATCCTTTTTTCAACCTCCCTTTTCTCTCTTCTGTACTCCGCTGTCTTTCCGTGTCATTCCCTTTTCATAAACTCTCTTCTCTTTCCTCCTCCAGCATTTTGCACCTCTTATCATTTTCTGCAACCTTTCCCTATTCAGTTTTCAGCTTCCATTCTTGCCTTTCTTTCATATCCTTTCCCCGTGACTGGAGTGGGTGGTGATGGTGGTGGAAGCGGCGATGGTAGGGTATGAGATTTTGAAGTTTTCCCAAGGGTGCTATACTCCCGCCGTCCCACACACAACACCTGACTCCTTCTCTCTCTCTCTCTCTCTCTCTCTCTCTCTCTCTCTCTCTCTCTCTCTCTCTCTCTCTCTCTCTCTCTCTCTCTCTCTCTCTCAAACTGGCAAAAATAAGCGACAATAGGAGAAAGAGAGAGAGTGTAATGTGTGATAAGGACAGCGACAGAGTAAATAATGTGGAGAAGGAAGAAAGAGAGAGGAGACCTCAGGAGAGGAGTGAATCGAGACAGGGGGTTAGGGGGAGGCAGTGGGCAGGAAATAGACAGAAGGATGGAAGAATGAGGGTAGGAGTGTAATGCCCGTTATTCAGAAGAGATAGGATGGGAATTATTATCATATAATTCCCGGGTTATGTCCCGTAAGCAATTCAATCTTTTAGTTTTCTCGTGTAAGTTTATCTTCTTTCTTCCTATCTTCCATTTCTATCTTCCTTCCTTCCCTCACTCCCTCCCCCCCCCCCCGACATTCCGCGTGCGAGTCAACATTCGTGGGATACTTATTTCGCGATCAGTGATAACTAATGGATTCAAAACTTTTCATCCTCCCCTCACCCTCCTATCAGATCAAGGAACACTCCTAGATTCTTAATGTCCTTCAAAATAGTCACCATAGTGAGAGATCACGTTCATAAATGGATGTGTTA
>JACEEZ010015821.1:592500-626755 GCA_016584305.1 Chionoecetes opilio
ATGGCTCCGGCAGACTGCAAGTACAGTGGTGTGCCCTTTTCCTTAATTAAAATCCGAGCCCTTGTCCACCCAGCAGTGAATGGGTACCGGGTGTTAGCTGGGGGTTTGTGACCCGCCTCCTGGGGTCGTGGCTTCGGCCAACACTAGGAGAAGGAGAGCTACGAAGTGATATACTACCGAAAGAGGTCAGAAGAAGAAGAAGAAGACAGGCCTATTACTCGGAAGGAATAATGAATAGCTAGAATACAAGGAAATACAAGACACCGGTGTGTTACCCGCGTGTATGTGGAGGGGGAAACAAGTGTTGAAGCGACGGAGGTGACACAGGGGATGAAGGAATGATGGAATAAGCTAGAGAATAGAAATATGTACAACACAGCGGCCGCGTATATACGTATAAGGAACAAGTGTTGGAGGTTATAAGCGACGGAGGCGGTATAGGGAATTGTGGAATGAAGGAATAATGGAATAACCTACTTTTTGAGAAGGACGACGAAGCTGAAAGTTCATGTGGAATGAGATTGGAGGTAGATGGAAAGAACCTTGAAAATGCAGGCCGCGGCTGCCTTGTGATTGGCTGACACGTTTGAGACACAATCTGATTGGCTGGCAGGTTTGTTTTGATGCAATTGTGATTCGCTGGCGAGGCTGTGACGTCATTGTAGTCGCTCAGCCACTCAGCTATGAACGACCATGTACCGCCACTGCCATGTCTCGTCTTTGAATACCCGTTAAAGCCCCCTTCACACATTCCATAATGGAACCACGAACGCGCCAACACTGCAATGCGCAGCGCCGTCATGGTCTTGATTATGGGTCGATCGTGACGCTCGTGACGCGCTAGGCCGAGGCCACGAAAAGTTAATGCGTGCACTAAAAAATCGGGAAGCTCCCCGATTTTTGTACCCAACGCAGCGCTATCGTAAGTCTATCGTGACGCTATCGTTATCTATGTAGCGTCGTATGATCGATGTGATCGTCGTATGTCTATCGTGACGATAAGAAACCGTTACGCGCGCCCTGTTCCCTACCTTACCCCCCTTTTTCTGCACCCTCCTCCGCCTTCTCCCCCCCTCTCTCATTCACCTCCACCCACCCCCGACTCCCCACCCCCTAGTCCCTCACCACGTGGTGACAACCACTCCCCCTACTCCCTACCCTCTACTCCCTCACCACGTGGTGACACCCCCCCTTACTCCATACCCCCTACTCCCTCACCACATGGTGACACCCCCACCCCTTTTTTATCCACTCACATCCCCACCAACGTACCAACAACGCCTTCTACATCCCCAAGCCCCCTCCCCCCCGTTTCCCCACCAACATCAACACCCCCTTCTTTATTACAACCCCCCTCCCCGTTTCCTCCCTTCTCCATCACCAACCCCCACCCCTGTTTCTCCCACCCTTATCTCTAGCCCCACTTCCTTCTCCACGATGGCAACACCCACCCACGTGTGAGGCATGTTGCTAGCTCTTGACGCTATCAAGGTACGTTCATGGCACCGTCATGGCACTGTCTTGGTGGTTATTGTAGCTCTATCGTGACGACAAAATGACTGTTGATTTTCCATTCGTGACGTAGTCTTACAGCTGTCATGACTCCATCGTGACCATCTTACGACCATCATGACACATACGTACAGGCAGCGTGACTTTGTTGTGAGGCTATCGTGGTCTGCGTTTATCGTGGTCAAATTTCACGATAGCGTCAATAATCAAATTAGTGGCGCTATCGTGGTTCGATTATGGAATGTGTGAAGGAAGCTTAACACCGGGGTGTAGAAATAGAGGGATGTTGTTGAGCTAACACAAGTGGACTTTAACTCTCTTTGAATCCCTGCCCTGGTCAGGGATTCAAAGAGACTTAAAATCCACTTGTGTTAGCTCAACAACATCTCTCTATTTCTACACCCCGGTGTTAACGGGTATTCAAAGACGAGACATGGCAGTGGCGGTATATGGTTGTTCATAGCTGAGTGGCCGAGCGACTACAATGACGTCACAGCCTCGCCAGCGAATCACAATTGTCAAAACAAATGTGTCAGCCAATCACAAGGCAGCCACGGCCTGCATTTTCAAGGTTCTTTCCATCTACTGCCAATCTCATTCCATATGAACTTTCAGCTTCGTCGTCCTTCTCAAAAAGTAGGTTATTCCATTATTCCTTCATTCCACAATTCCCTATACCGCCTCCGTCGATTATAACCTCCAACACTTGTTCCTTATACGTATATACGCGGCCGCTGTGTTGTAATTATTTATATTCTCTAGCTTATTCCATTATTATTTCATCCCTTGTGTCACCTCCGTCGCTTCAACACTTGTTTCAACCTCCACATACACGCGGGTAACACACCGGTGTCTTGTACTTCCTTGTATTCTAGCTATTCATTATTCCTTCCGAGTAATAGGCCTGTCTTCTTTTCTTCTTGTGACCTCTTTCGGTAGTATATCGCTTCGTAGCTCTCCTTCTAGTGATGGCCGAAGCCACCACCCCGGGAGGCGGGTCACAAACCCCCAGCTAACACCCGGTACCCATTCACTGCTGGGTGGACAGGGGCTCGGGTTTTAATTAAGGAAAAGTGTGACCACATACCTGCAGTTTCCAGTGGCGGTTCGTGGCATAGGGCTGCAGAGCTGCAGCACCCCCAGACACTCACTGCCAGGTGTATGATGCCTTTAGAGACAGCAGAATTGATACACTATTAACAATATATTATAATAAAAAGTCATTATATGTTATTTAATTATTTTCAATACGTTACTAAGTGAATTTTCATTAAAACCAGACTAAAATTTAAGTCACTTTCATATTTGTTGTACGATTTATGTCTGCGCCGCCGCCGCGCCACTTGTGAAAACAATGAGCTGCAGTCGAGGCAGCTAAATCTCGTCCCTCTCGTGTTTACAGTGTGTGTAGACGGTGTGGTTAAATCGTGCTTTCTTTAATTACCCTATGACGATGGAAAATCCAGTGAAGTATTTGCGAAACATCAACTTATCCCAGCTAACACTAAATGAAAAGACTGAAATTAAGCGGTACCGACTTTATTTTCAAGTGATTCTGTAATTCTACCATAACCACCTCAGCCATCCCCTCTACTACCAACACTACCACCCCCACCATCCCTTCTACCATCACCACTACTACCATGCCCTGAAATCCGTGAACATCAACTCATACTTGATGTGGAAATTATCCACTAAAAACCGCTCTAATTTTGAGTAAGGTTAATTTGAATGGTGGAATTTGGCGCCTACCGTCAGGAATTCGGGATACGAACACAAATGCCACCTATGTATATATTATAATTAGATTTGGGTATAAATTAAGATGTATTTAGATATAATTAGATAATTTTGGTGGTATTCATCTATAATACCACAATTAATCAAAGGATTAACATAATCTAAGAATTGTAAGGATATTTCCACGTATTGGAACATTGTTGGAACATTGTCCTACGTGTAAACTCCTAGCTGTCTTGAAGGGAGTTTGGTCAAGACATAGATAGTAACGCGTCAGCCACTACGACATGAAGTCGGAGTGAGCGGTTTAATTATACACTAAGGTGTAGTCAACTCATAATAATATGAGTAAAATTTAACCGATCAATCGGTTAAGAAAGGACGAAGTGTAAAACACACTTTGATAATATCGGCTCAGCTGTGAAAAGCTTCGTCGGCCGACCAACAATCGCGGCCATTTTACGTGGAGGATTCAACCAGTCACCACGCAAGTCACGAGTTCCACTCCCAGCCTATTGCAACTCTGACCACATCGACATACAATACTTCCCCAAAGATAGAGATCAAGCCAACGCACATTACAACCCACCTGCCAATGCTGAGTATACCTTAGTTAGAGATAAATAGGGTATCATAGCAGATTAAGGTAGAATTGGGTTAATCGCATGGTGAGTTCACGTTAATCAACATTATAATTTTAACAGTTGTTGTCGACCATCAATTGGTGGTCGATAATTCCAACAGTTTGGTGCCCGAGTGAGGATTACCTTTGGGAATGTATAAAGTTAGTGTGGTCGGACATAGTTTATGTCCGCGACAGCTGGTCGTGGAACATGTGGAATTCAGGATTTTTCGAGCATCGGGTGGCAGAGCTGATAAATTTCATACAAACACGCGTCTTAATGCAGTTCTTGAGTGGCCTCATGACCTCACAATCCTTTTTCTGGGAGGCAGTGATATAGATGATGAGTGTAGCCCCAGAGTCATCATAAATAATATCAAAGGTATGTAAAAGAAAGAGAAGAGAAGTGTCACAGTCTTGTAGGAGTGGTTTGGTAGAGCCTAGGAAGACCAATCGATCTCCTGGGACATCCCCTGGTGAGCCATCTCAGCTATGAAGGGTCAAAGATTCTAAAAAATAGGGCCTTGAAGAGGGGAATTAAAAGGCTATGCAGTATTTCATTTTAACGCACAGCCTTTTGAGGCCGATCTCTCTCGAGATGGCGTACTTTGGACTAGGGGGAGGTTGTTCTTTGTAAAAGCCCAAATTCATAAATTTCATAAAGTTGAAGAAAGGGGAGTGGGATGGTACCCAAAAGCACTAGGTGGATACTGGTCTGATACAGAGGAAACACTAGTTTCCCCGCCTCCTTTGGCTTAAACAATTAAAAACTGGCCGCCAAAAAATAGGCCCCGTATCTCCCGCCGTACCTGCCCGCTGAGCCACAAGTTAGCCAGGGACACAGGCCGCATTAAGTTTCCCTTTCCGCCAACAATGATTATGAAGTTAGTTAGTTTAAATAAAGTGATGGGGGGTTTATAGGCCTGGTTATGCGCTTTGTTAGGCCAGCACACAGCACACCCACACTTAGAATTCATTAATAGGGAACCCAATCTAAACTTTTATCCAACTTTTTTTTTTTCTTTTTTCATTTCATTCAATCAATTAAAATCATGAGGGAAGGGACTAAAGCATTGGCGGCTAAATTAGGTTGGCTTACACGAATAATAATAAGTGTGAGTCAGCAGCAGGGACTATCCCTATTGACTATAATAGTTTAAAGTCAGGTCTGCTAATGCTAAAAACTAAATGGGATAATTATGAAGAGGCTTACTACCAATTATTAGAAGCTGGGATAAAGAATTAATTAATTGAGTCCAAGTATGATCAAGAATGTACCAAATACATGGAAACAGTAATCACATATGACAGCTTTGTGCGTGATCAAAAACCCCACAGCCAAAGCCTTTTACCCCAACTAAATTACCAGTTTTGGGCTTTGCCCCATTTTAAGGGTGAGAATTGGGTATTCTTTCTGGGATAAATTAAAAATTAATTGATAATAGGACGATCTAACAGAGGGCATAAATAACCTATTTGTTAGGTCAGTTGAGAGGTCCTGCATATTTGCTGGTGAAGAATTAATCGTTAGAAAATGCCAATTATAATGTGGCACTCAAGATTCTTAGAGATCATTTTGAAGATAAAGATCAGATAACAAAGAATCTTTT
The DNA here is from genome assembly GCA_016584305.1 of Chionoecetes opilio. Classification (NCBI taxonomy): domain Eukaryota; kingdom Metazoa; phylum Arthropoda; class Malacostraca; order Decapoda; family Majidae; genus Chionoecetes; species Chionoecetes opilio. Next base: position 597,985 of record JACEEZ010015821.1, read on the forward strand.
CTGCAAGTTCATGGATCTACTGAGCCCTTCTCACAAACATAGATAAATTTGGGAAGAGTTTAGAATAACTTTAAGTTGCACACTAAGGGCCATTGAAGCGCATAAACCCCTTTACAGAATCAGGACTGGATGGTCAGTATAATGATATGGAGAAAATTACCCAAACCCGGATGCGGGGGACCGCTTAAATCAAAGGTACAATAGTAATTACTTCACGGTCAAGCAAATAGAAGAGGTATTATTACAAGAGTGCAAACATTTACAAGGTATTGAGCAGGAACAACCCACAGGGAGATTGAGATAATAGACTAAAGTTAATCAGCGATATCAGCCACCTTTAGAGTTTAGAGAACCCTCATTGGGGGGGTAGTTATCCCGCTCCTACTAAAATTACGATGGAAGAAAACCGGTAAATAAATGCCAAAACTAGGGCCAGCCGGTAAACCATCGCCAAGACCTACTCAAAGAACAGGTTTTCCCTTCCCAAATTAGGGTTATTTCAAGTGAATTCAGAAAAAAAAAGTGCTTTCTGCGAGGAAGAAAATCAAACCCCCCACTTGTAAAATATACCCAGATTATTCCACTGGGACAAAAAGGTTAAAAGACCTGGGTAACTGCCTAACCTGCCTTAGTGGTAAACTGCCATACAAGCCTGTCCTATTAGCCTTTACTTGTTGGAAGTGTAGAAAATCCATTCATCACGTAGCATTTGTTCTAATGGTGATGGGAAAAACAGCCCTACGATGTTTAAATTGGCAGAACTAGTATGAGTAGTTCATCCGCTGTCCCTACAGCAGAGTTAAGGGTGAGCAATAACGGTAAATCCGCCATAGTTAAAACAATGTTTACAGTGGAGCACAAAGATCATTTTTTAGTGGAGAGATAGTTTCTTTTTTGCAACTCCCGTAATTAGCAAAGGGGAACTTAGCCATTTCGGGGTTTCTGGCCAATAAAGAAGCTCAAAGTTTTGACATTGTGCGACCCCCAGTTCAATGGGGTAGCTATCAATGAGGGTAGTTGCTGTAGTTTAAAACATCGGTATAAATTTAACGGTAAAAGGACTTAAATCTACAGCTGAAACTTTGAAAGAGAAAGGTGTTAGACTAGTTAGAAATACCTTTGAAGATGTTGATGGCCCCTACCAGTTAATAATAGGCGCTGATTTTTTGGTCGATTCCTAAGTAAAGTCATCAAAAGAAAATAACATTTCCATGTTCACCAGTGCCGGTGGTAAAGTTATAATGGGACCTATCCCACAAACTACTCACCAGCCTGAACAAGAGGAATGCATTCCTAGTCATGCACAACCCCTCTTGGTTGCTAGAATAGGGACTTCATTAGTTCCCACTCAAATTAATGAGTTAATGGAAGAAGGGGATATCCCCGTGCACAAATTATGGGATCTAGAAACTATTGGTATAATACCCGAGCAGTTACCTGAAGAGGATCAAAATACTCTAGATCACTATGATCACACTGTCAATTATGTTAATGGTAAATATGAAGTAGGTCTACCTTGGCAAATAAATGCCCCTGTGTTACCTTCCAATTATCACATAGTTAAGAGCCTCTTAATAGTGCGGTATGTAATGTTAGGAAAAGGGCTCCCGTAGGATTTTTGTGCTAAAATTGATTTTTTTGCAGTTCTGGCTTCTATAGGTATCAGATTAACAGAAAAAGATGGGGTCCCAATTTTCAGACCCCTTACCCCCCTTTTGGGGGTCACTTCCCTTTTGGGGCCCCCCGGCACTGACCATGCACCTATCTCCGCCAATAATTGACCGATTTTCATAATTTGAGTATCCTTTTGTAGGTTTTCAGGTATGCCGAGTCGATTTATAGCACTCAAAAAGCAACCGGAAGTGTCCTTATAGCACTTCCGGTTCAGATTTAGCACTTCCGGTTCAGAGTATAGGCTCTAACTCCATTTTTTCTTTTTCAGGCATGTTGAAGAAGCAGTTTTGAGCTCAGTCAGATATACCCTGTGAACTGAGATCGTGGTAGTATCGCCAATATGTCGGAGGAGGACGGAGTTTGCGTGATCTGTAAAGAAGGTGCCACATCAAAGAAGCGATTGGTGAACAATCCGGTCATGACATGAAATTTTACAACACTGTCAAGAGAGAGTGTCTCTTGGTGATACTGAAAGTGACATTCATAGACTACTAAATTACTTGTCAGGTTTAAATGAAGGAGAACTCAAGTACGTTCGGTATCATAGTGAATGTCGGAAACCTATCGTCAACAAGAACAAGATTGAACGTCTTAGGAAGAGATCCCGAACCGATTCACCTGTCTGCGCTCCACGAGGACCGGGGCGACCTTCAAGTGCTGTGGGATCTGTTCGGCCAAAGCGGTCAAAGACTATTCCAAAGGAACAAGTGTGTCTATTTTCCAACTGTGACTTCTGTCCCAAGAATGACTCAGAGCCACTGCACCGTGTTCTTACTGACTCAATGGGTAAAACACTCCTACAGATCAAGCAGAAAACCCCAGATGACCATGTTACAGTTTCAGTAGCGGACCTTGAAGAACCCGGCGACGCATCAGCTCTTGAAAAGCACTATCATCGGACATGTTTGCGCTCTGCACAGCGAATATACAACGAGGACAGATCACAGTAATGTGCCACTCATTCGCTCGTATGTGATGCACAATTGGTCCTCGCTATTCAAAACACCTTGAGTGACGAGGATGTTACACTGAGCATGGCTGAGGTAAATGATGCCTACTTGTCAATTTTGAAAAGATACCGTGTGGATGTAAATGAGAGTGAGAACTATCGGAAATACCTCAAAAGACTCATCAGCGAGCGCGTTCCAGAAGTGAAGTTTGTCACATCACTAAGACGGAATGAGCCTGACCGTCTTGTGCTCTCCACTGCAGTCACGATGGCCATGGATTACAGGTCCTCAATGATGAATGATGATGAGATAGTTGGTCACCTGAAGAATGTCGCCAACCTTCTGCGAGAAGAGATGCTGCAACAACGCAGTTGGTCGTTTACAGGCAGCTTCAGTAATTTTGAAAATCCGTCTTTACTCCAGTTCTTCATGAGTCACCTCCTCTTTGGTAGCCATGTTGTCAAAGTGTCCGGAATACGAGACCAGGAGGTGGACAAAACTGTCGACGTTTCATGCCAGTTCCTTGTCCAAAATACTCGGACTGATCGCCAGGTGAAACATCAGACAAAGAAAGACAGTGCCTTCCGACAAACAGTCCAGACCCCTCTGTCAATCGGTCTTCCCCTTGCTGTTCATTCTAGAGTGCGTGACAAGAATCTTGTTGAAAACCTCTCAGCTGTGTATATTGGAAGTGACTACCTTCACATCATTGACTTAGAGAAACGAGTTGAGCAGAGTGTTCTCCAGCGGATGAAGGAGGCTGGTGGATTTTGTCTCCCAAATTTTGTCAAGAAAGGCCTGAACACATGGTTTGCGATCGATAATATTGACCTCCTGGAAGACCACCGACGGGGCAAGGAACCTTCCATGGCACAGTGGTTGTCATGTTCCAGCAAGATAAAGATGGAGAGTTCATTGAACCGACCACTTGAAATACCAGAAAAGCTTCTCTCACAAAAGCCTCTGGCCTTTGACGTGAACATGGTGCAAGAACCAGTCATCAAAACCACTCCATTGAGATTATCGGTCTATGGAATGGGAAAGAGGAAGAATATTCTGAGCAAAGACTTCACTCACACCTGGGCACTTGCAAACTACCTTGGAACTGATGATGGCACGGATATGATTGGATTTCACTAAAAACTGAGTCAGCGAAGGAACAAACACAGGACAGTGACATGCAAAGGAATCAGGAAGAGTGCCCCATGAGAGCACTCCAGTCGACGCATACTATCAGTCAAGGAACAAGCAAACCAACCAGGGAAATTGGTCAAGAAAGATGTGATGCCAACTTGGGCTGCTCCCAAATCTTGCTGTTATCCCAGTCATCCGACAGCCCAACACGCACGAATGTAGAGGTGATCGCTCCATTATTCAAGCCCCACACCCCACTGACTATGGGACTCTTTACACTGTTCTTCGGTTAGCCCAGGGAATCTCTGCCACTGTCATTGGTCCACAGAAAAAAACTTTGATAACACTGGACCTGGACCTATATTCACGTGCTTTGAAAATTCAGCAGTCAGTTGGGGACACCAATTGGATCCTAAGGGCAGGAGCTCTCCATATTGCATTTGCTGCTTTACATGCTCTCGGGAAAACGATAGATGGCAGTGGCCTGGATATATGTGCCATTGAAAGTGGTGCATACACATCAGCAGCCCTTCGTGGGATCTTCAGTGGCAAAGCATACAAAAGAGGCATCGAATACCACATCACAATCAGTCTAGCAATTATGATGATGCGGTTTGATGTCATATTATCCACTCTTTCAAAAGGCCCAGTTAGTGTCCGGTGCAATGCTTTCAAGGACAAGCTTCATTCACGTAACCCCGATATGACTGAAGACTATGAATATGTCAGATCATGGTACGCTGGAAATGTGAAGCCACTGGAGGAGGATGAAAACATTGGAGAGTTTGCAGAATTCCTTTCAGCATACCTCGATCAAGTGGAAAGCCTTCTTCATTTCGTCAGCTCTTGCCGCTCAGGGGACTGGCAGAGTTATCTTGCTTCCTTGGAGAACCTGATCAAGTATTTCTTCGCACGGGATCTTCTAAATTACGCTCGACTGATGCCTGTCCATCTTGCACAAATGAATGCGCTGGAAGATAATGAGCCTGAAACATGGAATGCATGTCCGGTGACTTTGTTGTTGCAAAATCAGAGATACCCTTCACGAATCTCGCCACAGATCAGGCACTCGAACAGGAAATCAAGAAACTAAAGGGACACGTTGGTATGGTAGGACTCAGCAGAGATGAAGCTGCTCTCAATCGACTCGTCACCACTACACCTTGCCTTGCCCGTATCGTTGACGAGTATCTTGAGAGCTTCCCAAAAGTTTCCAGGTCATCCGAACGCACAGAGCATTACCAGCTGTCTGGACAGATTGCACTGAGGTCAAGAGAGAATGCCATAAAGATCCGTCAATCAATAGAGTTGCACTGCACAGACAACCCCTTCAGAGTGAAGACACCATTGAAAGTTTTGTTCATCAGCTCTTGTGCCAGAGGTAGCAAAGCATGATTTTTCTGCATTATGCAGAAAAGGGTCAGAAGCGATTCGAGGAGTTCGTTTGTGAACGTCTGACTACCACATCAAATCTCTCGGTTTGGGACAAGATGAAGAAGCTCAAGTTGAAGGCATTCTCAAGTTGGATGGATAAATCAAAAGTACGCATTGGAGATAAAGTCATCAAATTGCGTGAGGATCGTAATTTACTGGGCAGATTTCTCATTGTTCAGGGAAGCCGACCAGGTTCTAGTGCCAAAATTCGAGGAAATAATTGGCAAGTACGAGATGTCAACAGTGCCCCGCTCTCTATGGTGCTGTTGATAGATCTTTGTACATCCCAACTGACAAGGCCAGTCTGATGCATGCAGTTGAAGATGCCACGGTTGAATCCCTTGATGTTCCTCCAGTACCAGACATAGGGCAGGAAGATCCTCCAGTTAAAGTTCTCATCATTGATGCAATGGGTGTACTTCAGAGTATGACAAAGACGCCAAATATGCTGAAGATTTCACACCTTCAGGATGCATTCAACAAACGCATAGAGACAATGATGACAAAACTATGATGAGGGGCGTGTTGTGTTTGATCGATACTTGGATCTGTCGTTGAAAAACAAGACCCGGCGAGAAGCGATCAAACCACATCCATTGAGTACGAAGTTCATCCCGAAATGAAACTCACCATATCCATTAAGGAGTTACTTTCAGCATCAAAAACAAAGCGGAAGCTCACATGCTTGTTTGGCCAAGGACTGCTTGACTAATTCGCAAGCAAAGATTCATTCGTGCTCGTTGTCGTGTACGATGATCACATCAAGGGACTAGGTTTTGAGTATGCTCATACACATGAAGAGGCTGACACATTGATTCCAAACCAAGTACTTGCCTCTACAGCCTGTGGTGCTACCAGAAAGATCTGCGTATGGTCGCCCAACACTGACGTACTCCTGCTCCTTCTTGATCTTATCGCCTCCAGACAGATAGCATCTACTATATCCTTGAAGTTTCATACAGGCAAAGGAAAGAAGAAACGGGAAATAGACATCTTTGAAAGAGTGCAGGTTATTGGCCGTCGCAAATGTCAAGGACTTCTTGGACTCCACAACTTCTCAGGTGCTGATTGGGGAGGCAGATTCATAGGAATTTCAAAGAAATCATGGGTAGATGCATACCTAAAGCTTGATGATGATGACCCTGCCATTGACTGCTTCAAAGCATTAGGGTGCATTTCTATTCCTGCCGAGTTGGTCAATGACGAGCTTCCCACGCAGGTGAAAGCGTTGGAGACTTTTGTGTCCACCTACTACATACAGTTCTACATACAGTGTCTACAGTTCAAAAGGTCCAGCAACCCTACCATCACTCAGGTGGGAGCTGTTTCGGTCAAAGAACTTGGAAGGGGAAATGCTTCCACCAACTCGTGCTGCATTGCTTCCCCATATCATGCGTGCAAACTACATGACAATGCGGGACAAGTCATACCCTGAAAATTGTCCAACCCTTCCTGCAATTGAAAAAAATGGATGGAAATTGGAGAAAGGCGTGTATGTTCCACTGACATGTCTTGCCCTGCCTGCCCCACAAGCTGTAGTTGAACTCGTCAAATGTGGCTGCAAAGTAGATGCAAGGGAAATAGGTGTAGCTGCTTGAAGAATGGCCTGCCCTGTACTCCTCTCTGTTTAAATGCTATGTCAGTGATTGCGCAAAACGCTATTCGGGAGGACATTTCAAATATGGACATTGATGAATAACTGATTGATTTTACGTCCGATTTTGACAGTATCGCAAAATCGGACGTATCGCTAAATACTAACGCGCTTTGGGTGGATGGTTGGGCGCAGGGGTGGTAACTCTGCCAGTGGAACTCCACTGTCTGTCTTAAGCCAGAATAAAGGAGGAAAGACAACCCTGTTAACATTATTTAAGTATGCCTAGCATAAAACGTGGCATGGAAAAGTAGCTTAGGCGGCTTTCGTAATAGAAGCGGGTGAGAAAACAACGAAAAATAGAGGTTTCGGTTATACCAAATCTGGACGTGATAGAGAAATTTAGATATCAGACCTGACATCAGCATCAGCAATTTAGTAGGAATCAGTAGTTCACGTGTCTGTAACAAAGAAAATGTTGAAATTTGTTGCTTAGTGTTACCAGAGACCAATCCTGGGGCTGCCAAAAGAGGAATGACCCCCCAGAAAGGGGGTGAGGGGTCTGAAAATTGGGACCCCATCTTTTTCTGTTAATCTGATACCTATAGTAGCCAGAACTGCAAAAAAATCAATTTTAGCACAAAAATCCTACGGGAATACATGGCATACCACACTATAAATAGTTCAATAAGAAAACTGAATAAAAATCAGTCCAAATTGGAGTGCTATGATAAGATCATTCAAGATCAATTAAAGGATGATTTTATCGAAAAACTGGAAGGAGCAGTAAATCATAATATAGGACATTATCTACCACACCATGCAGTGGCTAAAGATTCATCAACCACCCCCATCAGAATAGTTTTCAATTGTAGTTTCAAAACTAAACAAGATGCTAGTTTAAATGACTGTCTGCAGACAGGCCCGAATCTCTTGTCTAATCTAGGAGAGGTCCTAGTAAAATTCAGAACAGATAAATTCGCCTATGTGGCTGACATCTCTAAGGCTTTCCTAAGATTAGGTCTAAAAGAAGAAGCTAGAAATTTCACAAAATTCCTATGGCCTGAAAATATATCTCAGGAAGATAGCCCCCTAGCCACATATAGGTTTAAGTCAGTTCTGTTTGGTTCTTGCTCAAGCCCCTTTCTATTAAATAAAACATTATAGTACCATTTTAAGGGTTCTGATAGCCCAGAATTGGGGAAGAACTTCTATATGGATAATTTGCAGGGGACAATAAATTCTGAGGAAGAACTAATACAAATTTATAATCTGGCTAATAAAGAGTGCAGGAAGGCCAGCCTCCCCTTACAGAGTTGGAATACTAATTCTCCAAGACTAGAATGAGAGATAATCAGGAAGGATTTCCGTAATTATACGCCACCAGAGGTCCAATCAGTGTTAGGATTATGGTGGAATGTAAAAACTGATGAACTAAGATTAAAGTGTCCAGATTTTCTAATGTGGTCCTAACAAAGAGAACACTCTTAAGTCAGGTCAGCCAAGTATTTGACCCCTTGGGTATAGTGGCCAATAACTATAAGGGGTAAATCAATAAAAAAGGCCGGGGGAAAACACCCGATTGGGTACCCCCTAAATGGGAAAATACAAAAAATGGGAGACTATAAATCGATTCAATAAGATAAATGAAGTTCAAATAATAGGAAATAAATCTGAGGGGCGACAACCCCAGCAATAAAAATTTTTGGATGCTTAAAAAATACATAGGGCAGTACTTATCTAAAGCGGGAGAGGAATGTAAAAAAATTATGTCAAGGCTGGGGTTGCCCCAAATTTAAGCCTAAAAAATTGCTTCAAATGGAGCTGACTGCATTAAATTGGGCACTAAATTAGCTAAATACTAAGAAATTTTTACAAATTAGTGAAGTTAATGGGGACCGATAGTAAATTTCCTACAGGGTTAGTGAAAAAAAACAAAAAAACCCCTTTAGTCAGGAATCGTTTTGGTAAGATAAATTTTTGGGGTTCCACTTTCACTATAACATTTTGCTCCCAAAGGGAAAAACCCAGTGATTTTTTGCCCAAAGGGAACAACTTCCTAAAATTAAAAATACGGATTAGGGTTTTTAAAAAGGTCCACCTGGCTGAAAAATAATAAAATGGCCAATCAAAAGGTCATAGTAAGTCAACATTCAGAAGATTAATCAGGAACCTTTTTTTGATCCCAGATCCTGTTATGGTTTAAAAAAAGGTTTTTCCTTATTAAGAAAAATTTTAAAGCTACAAAATTTGGGTTTTTAAATTCATAAAGTGGGATAGTTCTGCCCCTTTTGAATTTTTGGGTTTTAGAAAATAAAAAAAAACGGGAATTTCCCTGAGGAATATCAGATTTACCCCGGGCCCACCCCCCCGTAGGAACAAATTTATCAAATCTTAGGTCTTACCTAAAATAATGTATAGATGTCCCCCATTGGGTGTCGAGGAAAAAATTTGGAAGCTGTCTTCCCGATAAAACCTGAAACCCATACTAATTCCCAACGTCTCATCTTACAAAATTTTAATGGTGAATCTCAGGGGAACTCTTACATGGGGGAATGGCTGTACATTAGCCTATATCAGGAGGGAATTCGGAACCCGCAGGGTAGACGGCATTTTAAATACTACCCTCAAAAATCTTGTATCAAATGAAAGAGATTGAGGGAAAACTGATCACCACCCCGGGGCCCCCCTCAACCCCCAGGGGATCGGTACAATCCTTTAAAAAAACCTTTTTGAGGTGTCGACAAACGGGTTTCAATATAATTACAGGAGAAAATCTCCCCCAAGAAAGTTTTGGGTCTGCTTATTTAATTGCACCTCTAAAAGGGCTGTTCATTAGAAATAGCTGATTTTTAAGTCCGAAACATTTATTCAAGTGTTCCGGCATTTGTGCTCGGGGGGTCGTGTCCTCGGCGATTGATTAGCGAAATGCTACTAACTTTCGTGGGAGCCTCCCCCAATTGTTAGAAATATTAAATCCCCATAAAAAGACTCAAAGTTAAGGGAAATGCTCAGGACTTTCTCTCTAGATTTCCCTTGGGCAAAGGGGTTTTCACAAAAAATTTTGGGCATTGTCTTTGTCTTACGAAAACTCTCCCAAAAGACAAAATGGGGTCTAGAAACTTAAAAACCCATAGTGACGGAGATTAGAACCCGTATCAATAACCGACCCTTTAAAACTACTTAGATGTTTCATTAGTAAATATAGAGCCTTACTCCCTCGCATTTAATTTAGGGAGAAGACTGGAACCTTTCCCTTTGATAGATACAAGGAAGTTACAAATCCTACAATAAAAAAACCCCCCCCTCAACATCTCCGGGAAGGTTATCTACCTTTAAAAAATTTAAAAAAAAACATGGGATAAAACATTGGGGTGCAGATATTTACTGAGTTAAAGGGAAAAAATTTTAGGGGCTCAACCGCCAGAAAATCAAAGTCCAATCAAAGTAGGGGGATATAGTATCCCTTTGGGGGGATATCCTCTTCGCAATGGCCTCTAGAAAAATAGCAAAATTGCATACTGATGGGAAAAAGGGGGTTTTGAGGTCTGGGAGTTTTCTAGTAAGGGGACAACGATGTGTGGGACGGGAAATAATTTGAAAACCCCCAAGTTAGCGAAGAGAGAAATGAAACTTTAAAATTTTTGCTCCCGGCAGGCCACTTAGGGGGGTTCTCGACCTGGGGGCAAGCTGCTTTAAAAAAAATTTAAAACCCCTTGGAAAACCTCATTAAAGGGGGCAAATTACCGAAGCAAACCCCCTTCATTTTTCCCGGCCCCCATTGTGGAAATTATCCACTAAAAACCGCTCTAATTTTGAGTAAGGTTTAAATTTGAAAGGTGAATTTTTTGGGGCCTACCGTCAGGAAATTTGGGATACGAAAACAAATTCCACCATGTATATATTATAATTGATTTGGGTAAATTAAAATGTATTTAGATATAATTAGATAATTTTGGTGGGATTCAAACTATAATACCCAATTTAAACAAGGGATTAAATAATCAAGAATTGTAAGGATATTTCCAGTATTGGAACATTGTTGGAACATTGTCCTACGTGTAAAAATCCTACTGTCTTGAAGGGAGTTTGGTCCCCAAAACATAGATTAGAAAAAAAAGCGTCAGCCCCTACGACATGAAGTTGGAGTGGCGGTTTGATTATCACAAGGGGTAGTCAACTCATAATAATATGATAAATTTTTAAAAAACCCTCAAACGGTTAAGAAAGGGCGAAGTGTAAAACACCTTTGATATACGGGTTCCTGTGAAAAGCTTCTTCCCGGGCCCACCAAAAAATCGCGGGGCCCTTTTACTGGGGGTTCAACCCCCGTCACCACGCAACCACGAGTTCCCCTCCCAGCCTTTGCAACTCTGACCACATCGACAACAAATTCCCCCAAAAATAGAGATCAAGCCAACGCACAAAAAAAAAACCCACCGCCCAAAGCTGATAACCTTAGTTAGAGCTAAATGGGTATCATAGAGATTTAAAGGGAGAAATTTTTTGGGTTAAACGATGGGGAGTTCCGTTAATCAAAATTATATTTTTAACAGTTGTTGCACTACAAATTGGGGTCGAATTCCAACACTTGAGATAGGTAAATTTGTGTTCCTCGTTTTGGAACTTGCAGTCCCTCCATTGTTTTTATCCGACCGCCCTGGCGGGTTTGTCTCCCCAGCCATCGTGGTGGTGTCTGGGATCGACCCGGTCGAAAAATCCAACGCTCACCACTCTTGGTACATCACCACAAACCAAAATCACAACAAGCGCCTGGGTTTGTTATATGACCTAATTTCGTTTGTATACTTGCCCTGTTCAGTTCTTTAGTCAGAAAACATCATATATACTTAATTTATGAGGATTTTTATGTACGTAGCTTCCTTAAGACCGCCCTATAGGCAGTTGCCTTGTGAACAACAATTCTGACGTCCTCAATCTCCTCTTTGAATGCCAAAACAGTTGATGACAGATGTTAAGCTAGCAACCATGGAGGTAAGCGTCTTTGAATGCGTCCCCTGCTGTAAACAATGTTCAAATGCATATAAAGAAATATAGCTGTGACGATTATATAGTATCCATAAGTACACGCCGCAACGTACCTCCCTTATTTGATACAACCTTTTATGATAAGATATTAGAATAAGAAAGAGTGATTGATTTTGTTGAAAGTACACTGTTGTCATTCTTTTATTGAAGCAGAAAGCATCGCCACGGCAGCCGAACGCTGACGTACTTCACTGACGTACTTTACTTGCTCAGCAAGAGTTTCTCTTGCCGATCGGGCAAGCATCTTCTCAGGATAATTGAACAGCAAACGAAATTTGAGCAAGTTAATTTTTTTTTCATGCAGGAGAAAACTCTTTTGCTCCCCCGCAGAAAACGCCTTTAGTTCGGGAAGTGTCTTGTCACTCCTTTCTTGAAAAGATTTAAGTCGTAGGAAGGTGGAAAAATAGAAACAGGAAGAGAGTTCCAGAGTTTACCAGTGAAAGGGATAAAAGAGTAAAGATACTGATTAACTCTTGCATAAAGGAAGATGGACAGAAAAGGGATGAGAATGAGTAGAAAGTCTTGTGCAGCGAGGCCGCGGGAGGTGGGGAGATATGCAGTTAGCAAGTTCAGAAGAGCAGTGAGCATGAAAATAACGGTAGAAGATAGCAAGAGAAGCAACATTGCGGCGGTGATTTAAAGATTGAAGACAGTCAGTCAGAGGAGCGGAGTTGATGAAACGAAAAGCTTTTGACTCAACCCTGTTTAGGAGAGTGTATGAGTGGATCCCCTCCAAACATGTAAGACATACTCCATACATGGGCGGATAAGGCCCCTGTAGAGAGCAAGCAACTGGAAGGGAGACAAAAATGAACGCAGACGCCACAGGATTTAACCGTGACGGGAATGATGATAGCTAGTTGGTCACACTGGAGAGAGAAACTCGGACTCCAGTGGTAAGGTTAATTTTTAATTGAAAATATCAACATACATATATAAAAAACAGATTTGAATAATAAATAGTACAATGGTTTTTAGGTCAGCGCGCTAATGCAGTGCGCGCCGAGTAAGGGGTGAATGTGAGATGGTGAGTTACATGTTTGTTAATTATAGTTACATTAGAAAACATAAAATAAAGGGTTATGAAAAAGTATATATGAATACTGAAAATTAATAAAAACAAGTTATAACAGTGTGGGCTAAAACCACACGTTTTCTCTTTTGGAGCTGGTGTAAGAGAGAATGAAGTTTGTAGGGGAGACATCTACAAACTCCCCTCCTAGCGGTGTGTAGGGAGGAAGCCGCTACAATACTCCCCTCCTAGTGACGAGGGAGGAGGAAAGAGATCTTGGTTGGTGGAGCGGTGCTGCTGGAGTTACTGTTGCCGATTTGATGGGGTTGACGTGGAGGGCTGTGGTGACCAGTTGCTGGCGTGGCAGTGTTGCCGCCATGGCAGTGGTGCCGCCGGCTGTGTGCGGGCGTGGCAGTATTACCGCCATGGCAGTGGTGCCGCCGGCTGTGTGCGGGCGTGGCAGTATTGCCGCCATGGCAGTGTTGCAGGCGTGGCGGTGTTGCGGGCGTGGCAGTGTTACCACCATGGCAGTGGTGCCGCCGGCTGTGTGCGGGCGTGGCAGTATTGCCGCCATGGCAGTGTTGCAGGCGTGTGGTGTTGCGGACGTGGCAGTGTTACCGCCATGGCAGTGGTGCCGCCGGCTGTGTGCGGGCGTGGCAGTATTGCCGCCATGGCAGTGTTGCCGTCGGCTGTGTTGCGGGCGTGGCAGTGTTACCGCCATGGCAGTGGTGCCGCCGGCTGTGTGCGTGCGTGGCAGTGTTGCGGCCATGGCAGTGTTGCCGCCTGGTAGTGTTGGCGCCTGGTAGTGTTGCCGCCTGGTAGTGTTGCCGCCAGGTAGTGTTGCAGCCTGGTGATGAGTAATCAATCTCCAGGGCGGTGAGTAATCCACAGGGCGATGAGTAATCCACAGGGCGGTGAGTAATCCACAGGGCGATGAGTAATCCACAGGGTGGTGAGTAATCCACAGGGCGGTGAGTAATCCACAGGGCGGTGAGTAATCCAGAGGGCAGTGATTAATCCAGAGGGCGGTGAGTAATCCACAGGGCGGTGAGTAGCGACCGTGGAGTAAGTTACTCTAACACCGCGGGGTTGAGGGGTAGGGTTTTGACTGAAGACGCGGGAAACCACGCTGAGGGAGCAAGGGCCGCGCTGAATGCGTGTGAGGCCGTGCTGAGGACGCAGGAAGGCATCAGAGGTTGCAGAGGCCGCGCAGAATGCGCATGAGGCCGCTGAGGACGCAGTAAGGCGTCAAGAGGGAGTAGAAGCCGCGCAGAGTGTGCATCAGGCCGGTGAAGACGCAGTAAGGCGTCTGAGGGGGGCAGGGGCCGCGCTGAACGCGCATAAGGCCGGGCTGATGACGCAAGAAAGCATCAGAGGGGGGCACAGATGGTGCCGGGGTGGGAGGGGATAGCCTTTAAGGTGGCAGCTACACATGAGTGTAGTTCTCCTAACCTATAGCTCAGCGAAGCGAACCCCATAATGGAGGCTAAGCTTTTTGCCATAGGAGTGTTAGGACGGATGTGTCTTAAGACGCAGGTCCTTCCACTGGGAGAATTGTGCTCTTATATAACACATGTTATAGCCACCTATAGACCATAGCTACACTCCGGGGGTCACCAATTTTAACCTGGTGATGGGAATGATGATAGCTAGTTGGTCACACTGGAGAGAGAAACTCGGACTCCAGTGGTAAGGTTAATTTTAATTGAAAATATCAACATACATATATAAAAAACAGATTTGAATAATAAATAGTACAATGGTTTTTAGGTCAGCGCGCTAATGCAGTGCGCGCCGAGTAAGGGGTGAATGTGAGATGGTGAGTTACATGTTTGTTAATTATAGTTACATTAGAAAATATAAAATAAAGGGTTATGAAAAAGTATATATGAATACTGAAAATTAATAAAAACAAGTTATAACAGAGTGGGCTAAAACCACACGTTTTCTCTTTTGGAGCTGGTGTAAGAGAGAATGAAGTTTGTAGGGGAGACATCTACAAACTCCCCTCCTAGCGGTGTGTAGGGAGGAAGCCGCTACAAGGACACCTAACTTCTTAGAAGCTGTTTTAGCAAGAGATGAGATGTGAGATTTCCAGTTCAGATTTTTAGTAAAGGATAGTCCAAAAATGTTCATTGTAGAAGGAAATAGGTGAGTGTCATTGAAGAAGAGGCGATAGTTATCTGGTAGGTTTTGTTGAGTAGATAGGTGAAGAAATTGGGTTTTTGAGGCATTGAACAAAACAAGGTTTGCTTTCCCTCAATCAGAAATTATAGAAAGATCAGAAGTTAGGTCGCATCTCTCCGTGAATCACGGAGAGATGCCACCTCAATCAATCAATGACAATCACGGATTGTACGAGACCACCGAGCTAAAAGTGTAACAGCTATACAGTGTCATTAGTTTAATTGGCATATCTTATAGAGATGCATAATCATATTATTTACACTGAATGATACATACAATGTTATTGTACTTATTTTACATTGTGTACATTTGTACTTGTGACGCCATCCATAAATGAAAAATTATGAAACGTGTAATCGGCATGAAAATTATTGTCTTAACCCCGTGAGGCCCAGAACGTAGTTTCCATTGTAATATGGCTACCATTAGACAATAATTTTAATTAATATAACTAATACGTTATAGATATGACCTGTTTAGTATCCTTGTCGACTAACTAATTTGATATATTCAGTCAGTAACTTTTCGCATTTTTTTGGCTAACAACAGTCAGTTTTTATAGCAAAGGAAAGATCTGGGCGTGAACGGGTTAAGGTGCTGATCGGGTACCTGACCGTCACATAAACGCAGTCTTCCACCCCAGTTCTTGGCCAGCCAGGGGGGCCATGTCCTGTCAGCTGCGGCTAGTTTTTTGAGTTGACGGTGTTCCTCTGTGACTTCCTCAGTCACGGCTGCCATAGGGAGTAACTGATTGATCTGAGGCTGATCAATAGGCACCCTAGAGAGGCCATCTGCGTGTCCCTGCAATTTTTGTGGCCGATGTTTGCTGAAGTTGCTGTATTCACTTTAGCTAGACACGGGTTACACCAAACACTAAGTTCGCACACAAGTTTATTACGGCGGAAGTATGTATAAGTACAGCGGAGGGAGGCCACGAGGAACACAGAAAGAAGGTGTGTGTGCTCTCTTTGTGGTGGCCGGGAGGTAACTGTAGGATCCTCGTCGTGAAGGCAAGAAGCAAGAGGAGCGCGAGGTGCGGGGGGAATCTGGGTCACGAGAGAGTCAGGTCAGCCGCCAGGTGTGGCTTGACCTTTAGGGGTAATTAGGCAGCTGCGTGACGGCCAACCTTGGAGTCACTACAAAGTCGTATTCTTCTAGCTCACTAAACCATCGGTGAAGAAGAGCACTTTCCGTGGACATGGTTTTCAACCCTTTTAGGCTGTAATGGTCGGTGATCACTTCGAAATGGTTGTTGAGCAGATAAGGTCGGAAAAGCCGAATACCCCAGACCACCCTTAAACATTCTTTCTTCGTGGTGCTATAGCTCTTCTCCGAGGAGCTGAGGGTGCGGCTGGCACAGGCAATTATTCTCTCCTTTCCGTCCTGCCTCTACGAGAGAACAGCACCCAGTCCCAAGTTAGATGCATCTGTATAGAGTATAAAGGGCAAAGAAAAGTCTGGGTAGGCGGCGATAGGGTGAGGTGCTCTTTGAGACTTCGGAAAGCTTGCTCACAGTCGGCTGGCCAGCTCCAGGTGACCCCCTTATCCAAGAGACGGTGGAGGAGTGCTGCTGTATCAGCGAAGCCCCTGACAAACCTTCTGTAGTATGATGCCAAGCCGAGGAAACTACGCAATTCACGAACGTTGGTAGGTGGTGGTATGTTGCCTATGGCCTATAGGATCTGGCTGGATGCCACGGCTACTCACCACATGGCCGAGAAACGGTACTTCCTCACGGGCTAGACAGCATTTTGGACGGCTTGGGCTTGAGTCCAGCTCCTCGGATCCGTTTAAACACCTCCCGAAGTCGCTGCAGATGAATGGTACATGTTGGGGCATATACGATGTAGTCATCCAAGTAGGCAAGACACGTTCTCCGCGTCAGGCCTGCCAGGACAGCATCAATTGTTGATGATGGACCGTACAATGCAGACTCCGAAGGGGAGTACCTCGAACTCCCATAGCTGACCTTCATCTGTGCAGAAGGCAGTCTTCTGCTTGTTCTTCTCACGAATAGGTATTTGTCAGAAGCCACTCTGTAGGTCTAACGTGGAGAACCATTGGGAACCGTGAAGAGCTTCCAAAGTGTCCTCAATACGCGGGAGTGCTTGAGCGTCCTCTTCTGTGACAGTATTTAGGCGCCGATAGTCCACACAGAGCCTCAGTGACCCGTCTTTTTACTTCGTTAACACCACAGGGGACGACCAGGGACTTTTCGATGGTCTGATAATCCCACGTCGAGCCATGGAATTGATTTGAGAACGTTCCTCTTCCCGGCGTGCTGGTGGCTGTCGTCGGAATGGTTGCTTGATTAGCGGGCCGCGGCCCTTTAATGTAGATGCGATGTTCTGCAAGACTAGTTAACCCGTTGTCGTCCTCTCCTTGAGCGAATATGTCCCCATAGTCCATCCATTAGGAGGTTTCTTAGGTCACAGGTTTGAGATGGCGTCAGGCCAGTAGGGATATCTGTGGAGATCGTTGCGCCTAAAATGTTTGCTGGTGGGTCAGTAAGTTTCCCTGGATCCATTGAGCTAATTTCCCATCCTTTTTGTAATCGTACTGGCTCCGCAGTGTAGTTGGCAATGACGAAGACTGCTGAGCCTCCATCCGACACAGTGGGTGCTGCCCATAGCCCAGGAGGAAGCTTCATGGTGGGGGAGCAGACAGTTATATTGCTGAGAACGTCGTGATACAGCAATATTTGCCGCCGGCTGTTGGGCGGAAGGTCAACGTATTGAAAAAGATATAGGATGCTGGGAGTGGTGTCACGATTCCCTCCAGGCTCTGCTGTACTTTCGCCGGCCAAAATTTTTACTCGGAGTGGTTTAAGGACATCCATCCCGAGTATTCCTTCCACTCCCGACAAACCCTTCAAGATTATAAGTGAAGCTCGTAATGCGTTTTCATGCCACTGCAGTTGGAGTTGTCGAGTCTCTCCAGCTACAGCTAACTTCGTCCCGTTGGCTACTTGAACAGGTGATGTACCTAGGGTCTCTGCATAAGAGGGTAACGCCACCCGTTGGCCCTATAGTAAAGTTGCTTGAAGGTTTACTATACAAACTGTAAGAGTATTTTAAACAAGATAGATTTCCTGAGAGGAATAAATAGTGTAGAGGATTTTGATATAATAGCATGAACAGAAACATGGTTGGATATGTCAGGAAAGGTATTTGATCCGGAGGTCGAGATAGCTGTGTATAAGTTATTTCAAAAGGACAGGTTAGGCAGGCGAGGTGGAGGAGTTGCGCTTTATGCAAGAGACACATTGCAGTATTGTGTTAATAATGTTATAAAAACAGATGACAGCATAGTCTATATGGGTAGAGGTTACGGAGGGAACTGAGAAAATGGTTTTGGGTGTAGTGTATAGGCCTCCAAACTTATGTAAAGAGGATTCAGCTCATATATGGCAAGAAATAAACAAGGCTTGCAGATATAATCGACTATGTAGTCAGGTTCACTATGTCAATAAATTAAATTTCGTTCAGAATCATGGTAGATTAGCAAACCTATACATTTTTGGAAAGGTCATAGCATGAGGAATCCGAAAAACAATGTTTGCATTAGATACCGGTATGGCCGCCATTTTGGATTTTCAAAATGGCCGCCATAAAATACATATTTGGCCGTATTTCTGCCTCTAATCACCCTAAAAACTTTTTTAAATATGCTAATCCTATGTTTTCAGGGACAAGAAACCCAATGAAAGTATCGAATAAGTGTTATGGAGAACAGTAGTACAAGAATCAAAGATTTTAACTTGCAAAAATCTGTCTTTATATTCGTGAAAGTGGCATAATGAAATACATGTTATAATTGTTAACAGGCAGTAAATAACGTCAAGATGTGTCAATTGTTCATATCATCTTAGACAGGCATTCAATGACACCAAACATACACAAGCAGTCAGCAGCAGCATACATGTACGCTGGCAATCATTACCATCAAATATAGGTATCCAACGACACCAAACATACACTGGCAGTCGATAACATAATAGCACTGGCAGTTAGTAACATCAAACTTATAGCTAGTAAACGACAGCAAACATACACTGGCAGTCTGTAACATACACACATGTTTACAGAATATGCCATTTAGAGTTCATCTTCACTGTCCTGTGTGTCATAGCCGACAATACAGTCCGCATCGTTTTCACAGTCCGTTCCACACAAGCAAAGGTCGGTGCAAGTTAAGGCATTTCTTCTACTTGAGCACCTCTGGGTTGAGCAATTAGCTTTACAATGACATCTGACTAACTCGACAATAACCTGTGGTGCTGGTAGAACTTTGGTGGTGATAGGTAGTATGTGACCTTTGTCGTCCTGATGGTAGCCATGTTTGAGTGGGTCGAACAGCTGTTGCCACATGACGGTGGCCTGGCACCAAACTCTACTCTGTACTCGCACACGTTCGATATGCTCCTCAAGGGCACCAGTTGTTGGAGGCAACTTGTTACTTTCTGCCAGATGTTTGCAAAACAGATGCCATCTGAGGTCAAGGATACTTGCGATCTGAATACCTTTTGGGCAGTACGCTAAGCATACAAAGCTGGCCAATATGTCTTTCACCTCCTGCGTTAGATCGTCGTCCTCTGGTAGTTTCATTAGTGCTTTGACTACGTTCCTTTCAGCCTTGATGTAGTGTTGAAACCATTTCGTTTTACCTACTCCTGAGAATCGACCGACATTGTCTGCCCCAGTGAATGCGTGAAATACAGGTAACGCTGTTGCCTTGTCTCTTCCTAGCGCTCTCCAGATCGGCCCTACCTCCACCATACCTGATACCATGGCCATCGATGTGTGTTTGCAGAGCTTGTCATAGGCGGCAACAGCCAGAACTAGGACGTCTGTATCTGGGGTGAAGAAGACTAGCTGTGCTTCAGGATAACGTTGGGATGCGGCTACTGCTAAGCTGATTATCAATGTGTCAGCTTCCTCGTGGTTGTTTGGGTCAAACTGCATGCTCTGGTTGCTTCTAGTATGGCCCGATGCTGACGTGATGATTAACTTAAAGGAGTTTGCGTTATATTCCAGTGTCGCCTCAGCAAGGTATATGGTTAGATCAGCTTTCGTCTTTTCGTGAGATAGGAAACGACCCATTGGTATATGTTTGATGTTTGTATCATCTGCAATCTGGTATTGAACAGGGTCCTTGCCTTGTCGTCGTTTCTCTCTGGTTTTCTGCTTCAATGAGTCTGCCTTGTATGTGTCGAACACCAGGATAATCACGTCGGATCCTGCTGTCATGTTCATAAGGTGGTCGTTGAGATGATGACCGAGATCTTTGACTGTGGTGATTGTCGCTGGTTTCTTTGTCATCTTCTGGACGAGCACCATTCCATCAACAACAGCAATTTTCGTAGATGGTGAGTATCCAGATTGTGGTATCTCACATCGAGTGCGTGGGCATCACTGGGTGAGATTGCATTGTTTAACCTTGTCATCAGCACCGGGTTTTGGGTAATGTGTATTGCTTGCTTAAGTGCCTTCCCAGAGTTTCCAGATCGAACTGTGAAGAGACGCTGGCCGTCATCCACTTGACAGATGAAACATTGATCTTTGGACAAAGGTTCTGTTGCAGACGTGTGAATGTTGTTGATATGCCTGGTGTGCTTGGTTCCATTTCTGAACTCGTTCTTTTATGTCCACGTTTTTTTACTGCATACGTTCCTGTGGACATGGAATGTTCAAAGCGTTCCCTCGCTCGCTGCAAGGATATCTGATTGGTGGCGTCAGAATAGCAACTTCGATGCCACATTGCTTTATTTTCGAGCATTGTTTGTTGTGTGGATTCGTTGAGACGTCTTTGGAAAGTAACGTATTCTCCATCCTGTGGCTCTGTCTGCCACTACGTCCAGTAGTTTCTGGTAGGATTCTGTCCTGGGATTTAGGACAACAGTCCCTTTATTAGCGTTTTTCTCCTGACAGAGGATACACAGTGTCCAGTCTACAGACTCCTTGGACGTGCTCAAAGACAACTTGCTTCCATCAGGATCTTCAGTCATGATGAGACATGCACTGAAAATACAGAAGAAAGAACCACCATGATATACACCTCCACCAACATAGTTAATATATGCTATATATTAATGGATTTTTTGTTTGTTTCAATGACAATATTTTCTGGAAAAAACCAAGTGTTACAGTTAGAAGTCTGGTTATGTAACCAATGGATTCCTTGTCCCTGAAAACATAGGATTAGCATATTTCAAAAAGTTTTTAGGGTGATTAGAGGCAGAAATACGGCCAAATATGTATTTTATGGCGGCCATTTTGCAAATCCAAAATGGTGGCCATGCCGGTATCACCGCAAATGCAAACATTGTTTTTCGGATTCCTCATGCTATGACCTTTCCAAAAATGTATAGGTTTGCTAATCTACCATGATTCTGAACGAAAAAACATAGTGAACCTGACTAATGCGTGGTAGGAGATTTTAATCTCAGGAATATAGACTGGGATTTAATTATAGGAGATAACGACACAGAGGAATTGCTAAATATTATCCAGGATAACTTCCTAAGCCAGGCAATCAAGGAGTCTACTAGAGAAGATAATATTCTAGATTTATTACTGACAAACAGGGAAGATTTAGTTACAGAGGTGGAGGTTGGTGGACTGTTAGGAAATAGCGATCATTGTGAAATCATGTTTTGCTTAAAATGGAAAGTTGGAAAAAAGAAGTGTTAATAATCAAAGAGTACCTAACTTCAGAAAGGCCAACTATACAGGATTAAGAAGACACCTGGAGGGGATTAACTGGGGGTGTAAGATAGAGGGTAAGGAGTGTTCCAAGGTCAGCGCGGTGACAGCTGGAAAGGCCAATTATGTAGGATTAAGAAGACATCTGGAAGGGATTAACTGGGGGGGTGGGATAGAAGGGAAGGAGTGTTCCAAGGTCAGCGCGGTGACAGCTGGAAAGGCCAATTATGCAGGATTAAGAAGACACTTGGAGGGGATTAACGGGGGGAGTAGGATAAAAAAATGTTCCAAGGTCAGCGCGGATACATCTGGTAGTGAGGTCGGAGCGTATGGGGATTATTAATTATTTGTAATGAATTTAATTGCAGAATAGAAAAAAAGTATTCCTTATAGGAAGATAAGATCAAGGAAGAGTGACCCGAAATGGATGACCACTAGTTTAAAACACAACATTGGAGTAAAAAGAAACATGTACTTAAGGTTTAAGGCTAGACAGGTGAGCAAAGAACAGTATAACGTGATGGCGAGGACAGTGAAGAGATTAACAAGAGTAGCTAAGAACAATTATGAGATTAAAGTCGCAGGACAGGCAAAAAGCGACCCTAAGGGGTTCTATCAGGTATATAAAACCAAGACAAGGGAATTAGTGGGGCTGTTAAGATTAGAACAGGGTGAGGTCTTAAATACGGATGAGGATATATGTGTAAAAATTTAAATGATTATTTCTTAAGTGTTTTTACTCAGGAAGATACACAGCCAATACTTGAAAGTGAACAGATGTTCAAAGGAAGCGATGAGGAGAAACTCAAAGATATTGTGATAACTAGGGAAATGGTGGAAGAGGGTATAGATAAAATGAAGAATTTTAAGTCGCCAGGACCAAATGATTGAAATGAAGTGTATCCCAGAGTATTAAAAGAATGCAAAGAGGTTGTTAGTGAGTCGTTAGAGCACATTTTTAGGAAATCGGTTTAGATAGGCGATGTGCCGTTACCGTTATTGTGGAGGAAAGGAAATGTAGTCCCCATATTTAAGAAGGGAGACCAAGGACTAAAGTCAAATTATCGACCAGTTAGTCTAACGTCAGTGGTAAGTAAATTATTGGAATCTATTATGGCAAAAAACATTAGAGAGCACTTAGAAAAACATAGTTTGATCAATGATTCACAACATGGATTTCACCAAGGGTAGTCATGTCTCACCAATTATTGAGTTTTTATAGGAAAGTTTATGAGACGGTAGATAATGATAAGGATTATGATTAATATACCTGGACTTTAGTAAGCATTCGGCAAGGTACCACACACGCCCTCTTGAATAATTTTAAAGGCTCATGGAATAGATGGGAAGGTTCTTCGTTGGATCAGAGCTTGGCAAAGTAAATGGCAACAAAGGGTTCAATTAATGGTTCTAAATCTGAATGGGGCAGGTGACGAGTGGAGTTCCAAAAGGGGTCTGTTTTGGGTCCATTACTATTTTTTGATTTCTCAACGACTTGGATAGTGGGATTAGCAGTGATATCACAAGTTTGCTGATGATACTAAGGTAGGTAGATTATTCGATCACAGTCTGATGTAAACACATTTGCAGGGAGACTTAGATAAACTTATAAATGAGTGGGTAGTCAGATGGCAGATGAATTTTTAAAATTTGATAAGTGCAGCGTTATGAATGTTGGTAGAAAAAACCCTGTAATAGATACACCATACGCAATGTAATCGCTGAAAGATCAGAAAGTGCAAAAGATCTTGGAGTGAGGGTGACCCCAGACCTCCGACCTAGGAAACAATGTATTGACCCTAGAAACAAGCTAATAGAGTGTTAGGATTCATTACCAGAAGGGGTTTAAAAGTAAAGTGCGGAAGTTATTCTAAGCTATATCTGGCTCTAGTCAGACCTCACCTAGACTATGCAGTTCAGTTTAGGTCTCCATATTAAAAGGTGGATGGCCTTGTTAGAATCAGTGCAGAGAAGGATGACCAAAAGGGTTTCCCAAGGTATGCTAAATTTAGGTAACTCACCTTGAGGTGATGAGTAGATGAGTCATGTTCACGCTTCAGTCAATCTGTTTACTTTGGAATATTAATCAGTGGTTTCGTAGGATGTAGGGGACCCCAGGGTAATTGAGGTAGTATAATTGTGTTAACCCTACAAAAATACACTTGACGAAATATGTAGCTACAGGGGTCCCTCCTACCATCCCGCTCTTTATCCTGGCTCAAGACCGTCGGGTCGTCCACCAGCAGTGAGCCCGCACCCCTGCCAAGCAGGTAAACAATTACTCTGTTTATCTATCATACATATACCTCTGCTTCATTACTAAACATATAGCAAGTAGCAAATAATGTTTCTACCATAGAATAAACTGATAATATAACTACTCTGTATAAATATCTATTATGTTACCATCTATTTATAAGAGATGAAAATATGCTACGTGACATCTCTCTACTAACCTTGCCTGCTCTCTATCTTGCTGATTCTGCAGTAATACAACTGGGTGAAGCCGGCAACACTATGTGCCGCACCCATACCTACGTCTCTTCCCTTATATATGCCTTAACATCGCTCGGTCACGCGCCTGGCGCGCCCACGCGGCATAAGAAAATGTACCTAACCATGTTACAATAATGTGTAATACATGTTATACCTGTGAAGATTGAGCTTTTCCACCTAAAAGATACTTGCCTAACGTGATAGCTCGCTTGACACAACAACATAGTAGCTATAGTACATTGGGATAGAAAACTATGGGGTTTAGATAATCAGGAGAGGCATTCTCCAGAGACGCGACATACTGCGACTCGTCAGAGAAGGTATTAGTAATAAAAGATATTCTAGAGAATGTTAAACTCTGAAGAGATTTTACTTTTCTTGTAAAAGCTTCCTGGAAGCATAATAAAAACCAACACTTACCTATAGTGACCAGAAACCCGTTGATAGGAAGTTCCGTAAGGGCAAATGACAGTCACATGATGTTCGCTCATAAAAAATATTAATACCTGTGAGGGCTCGAAACGCGGAGGATCGAGGAATAGGAGGGGAGAGAAGGATAAATAAGGAAATAGAAGAAGAGAATGGGAGAAGAGAGAGAATACTGATAACGGTAGTGGGTAGAGAGAAAGACGACAATGTTTTGCTGACACAAGTTATCCTTATCAGCCCGCAAGGGGAGAAGAGTGCTGCCCCAACAGAATTGCCAGGGCCGGGGATCAACTCACGCCGTCACCTTACACCCTTCACTTCATAACTGTCAGGCTGATATAACCTTTGACCCGTACCCACCAACACACGCCTCGCCTCTCCCTGAACACAGAGGAGACAAAGATCAGAATCTATATATCCACCGGTGTGGGCACACACCTTACTGCGTCGGGGTGACCTCTTATACGAACTATGTATTTGTCTAAGTGTAGCGAGCGGTGTACGCGTGTATTCCTTCCAGGTCTCTACACGCGCTCGAGTAGTGCTGAGTTGCACTCTCCCGCTCCACAAAACCCCACGCCCTAAACCAAACGCCCCCCGCTCCGCTTGTCCCCCGGGCAGGTGCTACTCAACTCTACGATGCCCGAATCCTGCCAAAAGCACCTGCCCCTGTGGCTTTGCCCCTGTGACTTTGCCCCTGTGTTTCCCCTGGGCCCCTGGATGAGGGGGCCGCAGCGGGGCGACCAAGGAGCGCCCCGCTTTGGCCCCAGGGGGTGGGTACGTGCAACTCTAGGGGTGCCACGACGTCCTCAACACTGCCTGTCCCTGTGGCTTCTCTCCGGGGCCCCCGGGGATCACGGGGCTTGGCAAGACACGGGGGGGGCGAAGGGGGAGGTAATCTCTACCCCTGCTATGACGCCCTGCTAGACACCTGCCCCCGTGGCTTCCCCATGGGTTCCCCTGGGACCCCAGGCATGGCGAGGACGCCGCCGCAGGGTTTTAGGACCCCTTGAGCACCACAGGTCTCAAGGAGGCTAGCGCAGATGGTGATGTATTAATTACAGGCTGACGTGCGGCGATTAAGGATACCCCCGGGGGACTGTAAGCAAGTTCGGACCTCGGGGGGACAGGGAGGGTCGCCCCCCTGAATGCCGGGCTTTACCCCTGGGGAGGCAGTCCCCGTTCTCCGACGCGAGGGGGCCTGCCCCGTTAAAGTGCAAAATGTCTCTACTACCCGGAGATATCCCAAACCCGGGACCTTACAGGTAGGGGGGCCGGGGTTTTTTTCTGCCCGTCAGCGACCGATTGGATAGAACCGTAGCGGGGGGGGGGACCGCTAACAAAGGGATCACCCCCCGTTGACCCCCCTACCCCCAAAAATCTTGGGGCTTAACAATTGGCGCATAGTAGGGTCCTATCTTGTTGCTGGGGGTGGTTTAGCTGTAGAAGAGAGAGATAGCGAGGCCCGCGTTAGAAGTGTGGGTTGTCGTGAGGGATATGATCTTAGGTCCCCCCTAAGGTATGAATGTGTGGAGGGACTGACAGCCCGGACCCTGTGGTAAGCCGGGGAGCTGACGCGCAGCGGGTCGGGGGGCTGCCGTTGCCCCGGTGGGATGGGTAGGGAACGCTTAGGACAAAAGGGGAAAATCCTTATAAGTGCCTGAGCGTGAAAACCATTTAGGGGGGTGATCCGGGTGGTCTAGGGGGGAAGGTTAACTCGGCTTCCCGGGGTACTTGGGGGGCCCCGGGGTGATATTTTGTACCTGGCCCGATCTCGTCGTATAGGAGGGGAGAATTAACTCTGCCTCCAGGTGGGGAGTCCGTATCATAAAATTTTTCCGGTGGCCGGGGGTTAATTATCCTGGCCCACGATCGCTCTCCGTTCCCATCCTTATCTTTTCCCGGGGGGATGCTCCCTACTCCTGGCTCGAGTTCGGGGCCCCGTGACCCGCGCGGGGTTAAAAATACCCGGCGGGGTGGATCGCAGCACCCGATCTATCAAACAGCGCCCCGGGGCAGCGGGTTTGGGAGGGTCGTGAAAGTACCCGAGGTTGGTTAAGGTCCTCCCCCCGCTTTTGGGGGTGTAGGTAGGTAGGGGAGGCCCCTGGGTTGATGATGGCGATTCCCCTCACTACTCCCTCTTTTGGGGGGCAGGAGTGGCGCCCCCCTAGTATCCCCCCCACGTTTTCTGGGGAGAAGAGGACAGAAATGCAGGGTAACCTACACCTACATCCCGGGGGGTTGCCCTGACTCCTGGCCAAAGTTTAGGGCCCTGTAGACCCGGGGGGAAAAAGCTCGCTTCACCAGCACAGGGCTCACATCAGAACATTTTGGGCCCTCCCCTCGCCCTGTGCCCTGTCATTCATGTATGTCACTTATAACCGTAGTTATTTCTGTGTATTACTATGTGTGGTTAGGATCGTGATAATGTCTTAAATTTTCTCTCCACAGTTCCCATGAAAATTTTTTATATATTATTAAAATTATATATTATATAATATATATATATTATATATATATATATAATAAAAAATATTATATACATATATTAATATATATATATATATATATATTAATATTATATTAATATATATATTATATTATATATAATTAATTTTTATATATAATATATATATATTTTAATATATTTTTTAGGATTGAGATAGTAGATGGGGCTCCCTCCACAGTTCCCCCGACACCCAAAATCCAAAGGGCCGCCTCAATTTTTGTATCTCCCGGGAAACCCATCCCCCGTTGCATCACAACCTTTAGCTTCACCGGAAGCCTTTCTGGGCCAAACCTCCTGACGAACCCCATGGGAGCCATTTGGTGGCGATCTCTCCCGCCCCTGGGCAAACGAACCCCGCCCCCTCCACGCTTCACCTGTAATGGTGGGCTTTGCACCGTTGTCCGCATTCTAAACTTCCCTGGGGCCTCGTCCCACGTCCCCCAACCTTCAACTCCCCGACCCAACGCTAAATTGCAGGGATTGACGCCCACAGGGCAAGCACGTCCGGGACGGGCCCTCTTCGTCGGATGGGGGTAAGGGGGCTGGAACGCGAGGAAAGAGGGAAAAGGAGTGGGAGAAGGAAAATAAGGAAAAAAAGAAAGAATGGGGGGGGAAAAGAGAGAATACAACATTAAAAACACAAAGTTTCGCACAAAACCTTATCCCCCCAACCCCCCGGGGGGGGAAGAGTGTGCCCCACAGAATTCCAGGGGGGGATCACTCACGGCCGTCACCCTTTTTCTGGGTTTTTTCCCTTTACGCGAAAAATTCCCAGGGAGACTCACCTTGTTGTTAAAGATAGTCAAAATTCCAGTACCACATTTCAATCAAACTGTTTTTTTGTGGGGGTATTAGTGGTTTTTGTGAGGATGTAGAAGACACTTTGGGCTTTTGGGATTTCGTATAATTTCTTTTAAAATATACTTTCGGGAAAAAAACGTAAACAGGGGTCCCCGTCGAACATCCCCCCCTACCTTGGTTTTTTTCCCCCCCTCCCGAGCCCTCGGCAGCGACCTACCCGTGTGTCTCCCTCGGGGGGTTGATAATTTTCTCTTTATCCTAAGACTTTTACATCTGCTCCTTAAATACTTTTTAGTGTAGTGGGCATTTTGACCACTTCACCTTATTTACCATTATGTGTGCCCACCTTGGGGGTTTACCTACAGTCCTGGTTACTCCGCGCCCCCACCCCCATTAGTGGGGAAAAAAAAAATGATTGAATAAAATAAATGATTTAAGAAAATATTATGTTGGAACTGAATGATCTCGTTAAAAAATTTCATTTATAAAATTTTTCACTCTTTTCTTTTTCACTTCCCCAAAATGGTGTACTTCAAGTTTTTCTTAATATTAATCTTCCTTCCCTCCTAGCGATACGCACGCGAAATGCCAAGTCGTTATCCTAATATAATTTCCTTTCCCTTGTAACTTCGTCCACTGTTACCCCTTAACGATACCACATGTAATGCTCAAATCGTTATCCCCCAATATAATTTACTAACTTTGGTAAATTCAGTCTCCCGTTACCCCTTAACTACGCACATTAAAGCTCAAGTCGTTATCCTAATATAAAGTATCGTATCTATCCCACTTTTCCAC